>CAUYRT010020293.1:0-109282 GCA_963574885.1 Lepilemur ruficaudatus
TCCCAGCTACTTGGGAGGCTGAGGCAGAAGGATCGCTTGAGCCCAGGAGTTTGAGGTTGCTGTGAGCTAGGCTGATGCCATGGCACTCACTCTAGCCCAGGCAACACAGTGAGACTCTGTCTCAAAAAAAAAAAAAAAAAAAAAAGCCTCAACTGACTTTGAGTTCCTTAGCTACTTCTGTAGGCTCTATTCAATGTGAAAGCGACACCTAAAACTTTCCATCAGGAACTGTACATGGAAACCACCAGATCAATAGCCTGGCTGGCAAGGAAAAGCGAGACTGAAACTATAGATGCTGATGTCTGAGACAGAGGGCCCTGGGACGGGATCGCTGGGAATGGCAGACTCCCAAGGACCCCAAGCCTCCCTTTGACTGGCAGTTCTCCATTCCAAGCAGAAATGGATCATTGCCCAGGCTGTAGATGTTGGAGGGGTGAGAGCAGAACAATATTTTAACTCTCACCAAGCAAACTGTATCTGAAGAATGTTAAAATACAGGAATTGTAAAACAAGGTCAATTAAACAGTAACAAGATATTTGTAATATGGGAGCAGGTAATGGTAAAAATAGTAGTGAAATGAGAACAAGTTCTTTCTTTACCAACCCACCTTTAGAAAGTAGCCAAGGAAACCTATTTGGTGTAATAATAGTTTCTTTTTTTAACTTTGTATAGTTTTCTTGCAAATATTTGTGCTTTAAATCTCATCCTTTGCCAGCAGCTGTAATCTCAACACTGTGTAATTTAAACACGCTAATTAGAGTCAAAGAAAATAAAAATAATGTTCTGAGTATACTCAGGTATGATTTACTACTTGTACCAATCAGCCCTCCCAAATGAAAAATCAAAATTATACATTGAGATATAAATCTCTCATTCATGTGCCCAGAAAATCATCTACTTTTTAACCTCCTGCCTTAAAGATGCATGAAAGATTAAATCTGACCAGGTTCTGAGCATGAAAGTTATGGTTAAATGTGTATCCAAGGATTTGAAAACTGTTAGTTTCCAGGATGATCCCTGGTTCCTAAGAATGCTGAAATGAAGTGGAATTGGTAAAAATACTACTGAAGAATTAACAGACAGTTCTGCTTAAGATCTAATTTTGTTAAGGATAAACTGACCTTTCTGAACTGATTTGTAGGGGAGAAACTGGTGACATGCTCAGGGACTTTCAAAGTCCCCTGGAATAGTTCTGGTCAGTTTGAATTCTGATTTCTGATCTTGGTTTCTGCAAATTCTGCTTGGAGAAAGCAAAGGAACAACAGGCAAGGGGTTGTTTTGCTTTTCCTCTCCCACCCTAATCCATTAGTAAAATAAGGATAAACACTACAGAAAATGAGAAACCATTATAAAAGGTGATATGATTAAATGGACCGTGTTGTCAGACATGGTGGCTCATGCTAGCACTTTGGGAAGCCTAGGAGGGAGGATCACTTGAGGCCAAGAGATTAAGACCAGCCTGGGCAACATAGCAAGACCTCTGTTTCTATAAAAAAATTTTTTAAAAATTAATCACACCTGTAGTCCCAGCTACATGGGAGTCTGAGGCAGGAGGATTGTTCGAGCCCTGGAGTTTGAGGTTGCAGTGAGCTGCTATGATGCCACTGAACTCTAGCTTGGGCAACAGAGTGAGACTCTGTCTCAAAAATAAATAAATAGATGGACAATGTTAAGTAGAGGACAAATCTATTTTATTGGAGGGAAAAAAGCATTAAAATTTGTTTTAGTGATCTCTGCACTCGGACTATGAGGAGGGAAAGGCAGCCCACGTGGCCTCTCACTGGGAAACAGAGACAAGTTAGGCCTTAGAGCCACAGGTAGGTTGTGCTCTCTGTGTTTCTGGGCAGACACAGCACAAACCTGGCCGAGCTGAACAAGGCAATCAGAGGAATACAACATAGCATCAGACAGACCTGGAGAAATAGCAGTGACTCTCAGTTTGTACAGGAGAAGAAGAGCTCAAGAAAGGGAAGATAAGGTTTGAATAAAATTTACTCAAAATACTGAATGCTCACAAGGGGAAAGAACAGAGCCCTGCCCCGAGACAGACTGAAGGGAGACTAAGTCCCTTAGTGTCTCCATCCTGTGAGGCAAGGGAACCTCATTTCAGGTGATTTTAGAAAGTCTAGGGGTGGGGCCACATGTTTCATTCGGATTGTGGTGCTGCCGGGACCGAACAGAGATGCTGCTTTATCCAGTGAAAACCTTCGGGACTACCAGCCTCATAGGAAATAGTTTATTAAATACCTAGGGATGATTTGAGTGATAGCACCTGAGATATTGCTTAAGGCAAATAATATTGGTTCTATCCAAGTATAAGCAGCAAGCCCAATATATGACCAGCCTATTTGGATTTTGTCATAACTGTATTTCATATTTAAAGATCTTATTATCCATGTTCATTAAATAATCTACACAGAAGTGCCTTTGTAGCTCTTGTTTTTGATAATTAGGCATTTACCACAGAGGGCAAACTCGTGCTCAGTAACATGTTTCATTCATGCAAAATTGTGCTCTTTACTTCTTTTTCTTTTTTATTGTTAAATGTGTAATAATATGAGGTATATAATAAGGATGCACAATTTTAATAATATCAATAGTAATGATAGTGATGTAATAAAACTGGCACCAAGGTTCTCACCATTCAGATTAGGCGACAAGTAGTATGTTCCAGTTTTATGGAAACTCTTTTGTATCCTTCCCTAATCACCTGGAGCTCTCTAGCTCTCTTTCTTGCAGAAGGAACTACTAACCTCAGTTTTGTAAATCATTTTGTTATTTTTATTTACAGTTTTCCATACGTGTTTATATCCTTAAAACTGCATTGTTTAGTTTTATATTGAATATTTATAAATAAAATTACACCACGTTTTCCTGTATAGATTTGTTTTTTGTGCTCAAACTATTCTGTGTGGTTGCATTTAGATAGAGTTCATTCATTTACATTAATAGCATTTAAAGTATTTAAAGCTTTTTTGATTACTTAAAGTATTTCTATTTTATAAATCTATCACAATTTATCCCTTGTGCTATTGGTAAATATTTTGGTTGTTTTCAATTTTCTGTTAATATAAACAATGCTACTTTGAACATTCTCATATTTGTCTCTTCTGCTCTTTTTTATGTTTTGTCTTTTTTTGTCTCTTGCTTTAGCCTGGATGTTTCCATTTCCCTCTTTTCCTGTTCACTAATCTTTTCTTCTTTGGCCAATTTGCTATTATATCCATCTATTGACTTTTTAGTTTCATTTACTGATTTTTTTTAATTCTAAAATTACTATGTGAATTTTTAAAATAGATTCCAGTTTTCTGGTGAAATTCTTCATCTTATTATTTATTTCAGTATATTTATCATAGTTATTTTAAAGTCCTTATTTGTAACCCAATATGAGTCTTCTGTGTAATTTTTGTTCATACGCCAGATAATTTTTTATTGAATGCTGGATCTTGTGGATTAAAACTTATAAAGAGGTTAATGCTAAATGCCTCCAGAAAGAGTTTGCTTTCGTCTGCTATGTAACTTGATTGATAGTGGAGCATTGTAATCCAACCAGTGGCTGAACTGACTCAAAGGTGATCTAACTTTCAAGTTAAATCTACATGTGATTCAAACATAACCCGAGGATATGGATACATTTTCAGGACTCCCAAATGGGAGCCTGAGATACTTTTCAACGCCTCTCCAGTTTTGCAGAGTCTAAGCTACAACTTTTGTATTCCTCTTTACTGTAAAGTTGCTGAAAAAAATCCCACTCTACTGGTCAGTGACTTTTTTGCTTGGCTTCTTAGCTTGCTCAGTTTAATAATTGAGCAAATGCCTTGAGGAGAAACCTAGTGATGTGTGTGGAGCTCACTTCTCTTGAGCTTGATCCATCAAGTTTCGGCTATCTTGGCAGCTCTAAACTTCAATTTTTGCCTTTCCGACCCTGGGAGATTGCCATATGCTCTCCTGTTTTGTCTGCCTCTGATCAAAATTTTTCTGCCTGGATTTTTCACCTTTTGCTCCATATAGTAGATGGGGAAATGTCCTAAGGAGAATCATATTATGGAGAATGTTACTCACTTCCCCATGATTCCATTGTCTCTGATATTTTGGCCCTTCAAGTCCTAGCTACTTCAGTGCATCGGCAATGCTTTTAAACAGATTTTATTAAATGATCTTTGGCCCGTATAATAATCGTTGTCTGTAGGATTACTGCTCTACTGCAAGCCACTCTCCATAGTGACACATAGAAGGCCTAAAGGTTTTTGAAAAGTTTACTTAGTACAATACTGAGATCTATATTTATTCAAAGGTTTTTAATAAATTGGAATTTAGCACAAAACTTTCTATGATAGAATTACGGCATTAGTGATCATGGAAAAAGAACTAAGTAAAACAAACTAGAGTAAAACAAAAATAATTTTTATAAAACCCTTAGAGGCTTTAATTTGTCTGTATTGCACCTTCTATTGCTATTGAGTACTGATTTTGTTATTCTAGCTGAAATGGTAGTTGTTTTGAACCTACATATTCTTCAGTTTGCCTTGGAGAGAGGAAGAGCTTTACTTTCCTTTCAAGTAATTATTGCTCCAGTGGTGCTAATAAAGTGAACATCTGGCGCTTAACCCTTTCAGGCTCAAAGAATAAAAAACGGAAATTTCTAAATGTTGGAGGCAATTTGTGCAATTTGAATACATAATTGATTGCCCTTCTTTAGTATTGTGCCACAAAACTGACTAAAAGAGAAAACTTAGAGTGATATGCTCTTAAAGAAAGTTAAAAAGAAGCTTAATTTAATCAGAAATTACATGAACCATGATTTTTTGATAAAAGTTGATTTTCTTACCCTATTAGAGTGATTTAAGTAGTTTTTATTTCTAATATCATACTGCTTAACTTTAAAAGTTTTAAGGAATCATCCACTATATCACCATATATCCCAGATTCAGATTTATAATATCAATCTCTTCTAAAAGGAATCAGGGCTTTGTGGACAGTGTCTATAGCTTGGATTTACTGCCTTCAGCAAGTAAGGCTTTCATCATAAGATATTGCAATGGAACTAAGGATGAAAAGAAAGTTGGTTAAAGACAGAGTTCTGGTAGCCAAATAATACAAATGTAAGCTTCCAAAAGAAAAAAAATGTATACAATTAATTGGAGCAAGTTGAGTTTGAAATCAGGCAGAGGTCATAAATCTATAATGAATTTAAAAAGGAGAATAAAGTATTGTACAGAAAAGCCATACCAACCAATGAATCTATGGGCATGCAATTTTTCTCAAAAAGTGGGATAAGGGGGACATCATTCAGTTGTTAAACAAGGATGTTAATTGATAAAATTCCTTTTCCTCATTGGGTAATTCCAATCATTATTGTAGTTTGCTTGAGATAAAAGTAAGACTTTATTGGCCGAAGTTATGCCTAAACAATGAATCTTAGGTCAGCATGTAAGATGCAGGAATAAAGAGGCCTCAGACCTGTGCATGCCACCTGCACCTGGGGAATATCTCCTGCCTTATGGGATGCTTAGTCCACACCTCTGTGTCTCCAGGAGAGCTCTGTAGAGTTTTAAATAAAACATAATTCTGCATAAGGAACTATGTTATTCCCCTTGTATTTTGTAAATACCTCTGTACAGTTCTCATCCTTGATATATTAAGGAAACTGAATATGCCCCAAATTTGTCTTTTCATCAATCTCATCATCATCCTATTGGGACAATCATGCATAATCCATCCAGTAAGATCTCTCTTACCCACTTTCAGACTAAGTTAAGTTATACCATCTACCTACCTTCATATTCAAAGAACCCTATTTTACCATTTTATGGGAATTGTCCCAGTGCACTGTGGATAGCTCTTTACATATATTCCACCATGTGAACTTCAAATTCCTGGAGGGCAGTATCTAAGGTTTTCTTTTTCTTCCCACTCCTTATAATAACATCTTTGTTCACAATAAACGTTTGAATAAATGAATGAATAAGTGAATAAATGAATTTCCTCCTCTTCCCTTCATTGTATTCTAGGTTCCAACCATCTCAGTCTGCATACTTCTCCCCAGATCAGTTCTTTATTTTCTTATTCTGAGTCTTTGTTTCTGTCTTGTCATCTGTAGTGGGGTGAATTGTGTTCCCCCCAAAATATACCCAAGTCTTAAACCCTCGTAACTGTGAATGTGACCTTACATGAAGAAAAGGATTTTGTAGATATAATTAAGCTAAGGATCTCAAGATGAGGTTATCTTAAATTAGAGTGTGTCAAAGAAAAATTGAACTAGACAAATTAAACAGGCAAGGAAGATTTTATTCAAAACTATTGCAATAGAGGAGAGAGATTGAACTCAACTCCCCTGAAACAAAAGGCAGGAGGATTTTTAAGTGCTGGGGTGAGCTAGTTGGAAAGGTACTAGACGACCTTAGAGAGTAGGTTGGTCAATGTGATTGGGTATGTGATGTGTTTGCTAATTGTCACTTATCTAAGTCAGGCTCCTAGATCTTCCGCAGAGATTGGGCCATAGGTGACTATCTTCCTTGTTGATTACATTTCAAAGAGATGGTTTTTGAGAAAGACATTCATGGGTTATAAAACCAACAAGAGGCTAGGAGAGGATTTACATTTCATAGGAACAGAGAGAGAATTTACAATTGAAAGTTTTCTAAAGTGAATGCTCTAAGAAAACGGAGGTCAGGGGCCTATAGCCAGGTAGACACCTGTCGAAAATTTCACCAAACTGAAGTGATTGTTCAGATCATCCTGGTCAGGTGGGCCTTAAATTCAATGACAGTATTCTTATATCCTTATGAGAAGTATCCTTGTAAGAAATAGAAAAGGAGAAGACACACAGAGTCGCAAAAGGGAAAGGCCATGTGAAGACAGAGACAGAAATGGGAGTGATGTGTCTACAAGCCAAGGAACACCAAGGATTGCCAACAACCACTGGAAGCTAAGATGTGAGGAATGGATTTTCCCCAAAAACTTCTAGAGGAACCAGTGCTGCAAACACCTTGATTTAGTATTTTTGGCCTCCAGAGCCATGAGAGAATTCATTTCTGTTTTGCTAAGCCTCCAAGTTTGTAGTAATTTGTTAAAGCAGCCCTAAAAAATTAATACACTATCTTTCCGGAAAAGTCTCTCCACCAATTACCATTTAACTAAAAACATAAAATTCTACATCTTATTTAATGCTTGACAAAACTGTCGTATCCCCCATTCCTTTTTCTTATAATTGATAGTACCAGCTAGAAGCCATGGCTTTCTCCTCTGAATTCTTTTAGTAATGGAGATAGTAAAGGTATTACACCTGAAACTTGTTTGGTGTTTTATTCATGTCTAATGCCTTTTTAATCCTTGCGAAAACATAATAAGGCAGGTGCTATTATTTTTCTCTATTAAGAATAAAGAAACTGAAGAACAGAGGGATTAAATAACACTAAATGTCAGAACTAAAATTTGCTTCAAGATCTGCCTGAGCACAGAGCCCATGTGCTCAAACATTTTACTGTTTGTTTTTTTATTTATATCACTGAATGTTTACCAGTCTCATGTATCGTGTTCTATTGTATTATAGTTACCTGTGCATTTTTATTGTCTAGTACAAATTATTCAACTGAGGTAACTAGAAATCACAGGTGCACAAGGATATCCACTTACTTTTCCAATTTTAAAGGTCTTTTGACATTGTATCACTTGCATTTTTAAAAAATGTAAACACATTAATTAAGAAAAAATTTTAGGCAACTTGCTTGAATACTTTTAACTTTTATATGATTTTAGGATTATGTCGTATTTATCTTTTCACAGCATTTAACACAATTCTTTGAATATCAAAAGTGTAAACATTTCATTGAATAAATATATTTAACTTAAGTCTCAGCCCCTGCATGTCCCCCAATGTCCCAGCTTTCTAGGATCATATTTTTCTTTAATATAGTACTCTAATAGATTTACTAGAGACCCTACTCTACGTGCAGTCAGAAGCTTAGTGCTCTTCTGCCACACAATACTTCCGAATATTGTAGTTTGAGAGAGAGCTCCATTTCCCCTGGTTGCCTGTCACTCCCATTGTTCTCCTTTGAACTTCCGCTGTCAACTCTACTCTGCAGCTTGTCTCCTGAAATTGCCAATCTTGCTATATGGGATGTTACTCTACTGACACAAAAGTGTTGTATGGTAGACTCTTATTGATGGCTTGAAAAATAAAGGGTCTGAAAGCATATCATAGCCTTCATTTATTCATTCAATTGTCCAGCAAGCACACAAACATTCACTGAGTGTCCAGTGGCACTGTGCTGGGAACTGAGGAGACAATGATAAGCAATCAGGTAAAAGTCTCCATGATCACGTAGCTCACACTCTAGTCAGGAAAACATATGACTCACACAGGCACATCACAAATGTGGAATTACAACCGAGGTAAGCGTAACGAAGGAAATGTCCCCGGTGTGTTGAGAGCTATGGTAGTGGGCTTGAACTGAGAACTGAAGGATGAGTAGGCAGTAACCATCCCTGTGGCAGGGATAGAGGAGAAAAGAATTAGAGAAAGAAATGACAGCCTGTGTGAGCAAACAATAGCGGGGTGGAACAATATACATTCCAACAACTGCAAGAAAGCCTGTGCGTGAGGAATACATAGACTCAAGCAAAGTGAGGAGAGAAATAATTCTGGAGAAACCATGCAAAGCCACTTTAACAAATGCACAGTCTACTTCAGGGCTCCTTAACAAACATGATCATAATCCTGAAGTTAATGGGGAAATATTGAATAGTTTGATATAGGAGATTGACGTGATCCACTTTGGATTTTGAAAAAAAAATCTAGCTACTTTTTAGAGACAAGAATAAAGTGGGTAAAGATTGTTGGATGCAGAGATGCCAAACATGAGGCCTTCATTCAGGTGAGAGATGATGATGATTTGGCCTAGGGAAGAGGTGGTGGAGATGAAGATAAAGGAAATTTTTTTGAGAATCCTTTAGCACAAAATAGAACAACAGGACCTGGTGAAATGAGGGGCAGAGGGGTGTCAAGAATGTGGAGCTTACTGGAATGATACAGGCAGCAACTTGAAAAAAATAATATTTGAAATTCCAGTCTCAAAAATTAATCAGACTTTTTTGGATGTGGAAATTTCTCACCGGCTCTCTCTCCTTGGGTTCTTCCTTAAGATTTTCTCCTCTATACCCACTTCTTCTCCCTTAAAATCATTCTCTACCACCATCTCCTTACTTTACATATTCTTGGACTCACATGCTTTCTTCATAACTTTAACAGTAAAATTAGTGTGTGGATTATTTAAACTAAATCTCACTTAGTTTGAGGCCCAGCTTTGTACTGCCAACAGTTTCACTGAGCTATTGCTAAGCTATCTATAACAGTTATACCCTTAGTAACACAGAGACCTTGGAGAAGTACTGAAATCATATCTTTTTTAACACATCTTAGACCAAATTCTTAGGTTTAGGCTTCCACCAGAACTTCCAGAATTGTGAAGCTGTGTGTGGGGATGGGCACATTCATCTCTCCACCGGGCACCGTCTCCTTCAGACTTCCTTAAGCCCTTCATATCCTAGCATCTCATATGCTACTGACTAGCTGTAGTATTGACATCTGCTGAGAGAAGATTGCCTTTATATTATTTTCTAGTTTTCATGTAATATGGCATACCCTACTCTCAAAAATGTCAGTTTTAATAATCCAAGATGGCTTATAGAAACTAAAAGGTAACTTACAGTAGACTACACTAAGTATTTATTTTAACAATGTAAAATCAAAATGCTAAATGAATTATGACTTACAAATCTGTCTATTTCCAGGGATGATAAATATCCACACCTAATGTTGGATCTGTTCTTCTTTTCCTTTTAAGGGAGCATCCTTCTTTAACAGAACTTCCCATGTTTTCATATCCAGATTTCTTCACCAAGGCGGATAAAGAGTTGACAAAAATCATTGACCATCATGTAAGGTTGATTTTTTAAAAAACAAGCAACAAAAGCTTTGTTCTTTAAATGCACGTTGAATTATTAAGTGTGGTTCTGAGAGTGAAATATTAGCATGTGAAACTTAAAAGTAGAGCCCTGACTGGTCACTGCCAAACTGAGTTATGCCTCATTATGCTGTCTATTTACCTCAGTGCCTTCATTGGGTTACAGAAAATGTGGCCTTCTATCATTAGTGAAATACTAGGCCAATCCTGTTTCCTGAATTAGTACTGATTTCTTGTGACAAGAGTCTGATACTGAACACTGAACACTGATTTCGTCTGCAGTGTAGTTCTGATAGAGGAACAGAAATGTTTTGACTCAATTTTCAGTGACCATTCTTTACCCTTGACAGATCAGAAAGGTCGTTAATCACTCTGTTCTTACTATGAGTTAAACAAGCAGTGGCAATACAAGCTTATTCACATAAGACACTTTAATCCATTGTGCTATATTTAGTTGATAATGTCTTAGCAAAATGCACATCCTTTTATGTCTACTTTTTTTTAGAAGTAGACTTAGAATAGGAGAGAAAGTACTTATTTTCTATATTTTTCTTTCAATACAAAATGGATTCAATAATATATACAATGTATTTAAATCGATTTTATCAGTATTATCTATCAGATTGTAATTATATGACCATGATTAATTTTTTCACATTCCATCTAATTAGTATTTTTTGATAAAGAATAAAGGATTATTTCATTTACTGATCATGTTAAATAGTTATTTACCACATAGTTAATATTTAAGCCACTCTAGCAATAGCTGTAAGTATTGGGGTTTAGAGACTGACTGTTACCTTGGAATCACAAAATGAGAGCTGTTATATTGTTCAATTATCCACTAATAAAGTTTTTGCTAAACCAATGTATCTTATACACAGTGCTTTCTCAAAAATTTCTAATGATTTGTAAATTTAAACATCTACATTTTCCTACTCACATCAACTAAATCATAGATTATGAGAGATAATAACTTGCTAACATTTATATATGTATATACATATACATATATTATATATATATGTATATATACACACACATATACCCACATGCATACATATACACACATATATATGTGGAAAAAAAAATATATATATATATATTCAGGTAACTACTTTGGGCTGCCTAGAGCTAGTTAAAGAGACAGAGGACAGTATTTTGAGTGACAGAGAGAATAGGTTAGGAAATATCTTGTAACAACTGTCATCTTTTCCTTTTTCCAAGGGTATAAGCATTATCTGAGTAATCACTGCCATGGGCCTGCTTATATTATAGCTAAAGAAGGATAAAGAAATCCTTTTTGAAAATATAGTTGAGAATTTATCCAAATTATTTGATATGTGGGTAACCTAATGAAATAGTAAGCAGTAAGTAGTTCACAGTGTTGATTTGGTTTATTGAAGTGTCTCTCTGAATATTATATTTTTAAAGAATTCTTATAATACACATCATTTCTTTTCAGATGGGTATAGAAATAGGGCTTTATACTTCACATGTTACAAAGTGCTCTTATATTAATTAATTTAATCCTCACAATAACACTGTAAGACATTTATTTACCCATACAAAAAATAAGTTAGTTATTTACAGTCCAGTTATTTGCTCAATGTTTTAAGGTCAGTAAATGACTGAGTCTATGCACAAAACCACATCTCTCTACTCCAAATTCCACTCTCCCTTTACTTTTTCACAGATGCTTAAGTTCGTGGTTTATAATTCCTAACCAGAATTGGGGGTAGGAGGGTGGGACCTGTAATATCGACAAAAAACAAAAACACATCCCCATATCTGCAGGTATGATTCTCATTTTAAGCAACCGACTTTTGTTGAGTGGCTATAATATGCAAGAAATAGGTAAGATACCTCATTGCTTAGCGCTACAAAGGCACCTTGTACATTGCTGGTATTCCATAGCATGATGATTGCACCACTGAGTTAATGAATTAAATAAAGCAGTAAATGGTGCTTCCATTTCCTATCAACTTTAATCGTATCTACATCCTTCTAGCTACCACGACAGTAATAATAGCAAGTGAAAGTCCAGACAATATTAATGATTTACCCATATTGAACTTGTTACAGTCGAGAAAAAGTTTACTTTGTTCCTGGACTAATGAAGAGAAGCATTTTGATGAATTCCAGCCATACCAAATTTTAAGGGGAAGAGCTGCCTTCTGCACCATAGTGAAATGACACCCCTTCTTGGCTGCTTTCAAATGTATTGAAAGTTGTTTGGGAACAACTTTATGTTGTTTGGGATACCAAAGAATTCAATTTTACCAACAGTTCTTAAGAATTAATCCTCTGTTGATTTGTCACAATGTAAAGAACAAAGTCATTAAATACATTGAAATCTCTCATATTAAGTAGATTAATGCTCTCTGTCTGTAGATATTATCATTATTGCACCAACTAATACTTCTATGCTATAACATAAAAGTGGCTGTTTTGTTAAACAATTAGATTATTATTTAGTTTATTATATGAGAAAAATAATGTCTCAGTTGAGTATCATAGAACTTGTAGAATAAACCAGAGCATGAATTTCAGCCTATGCCTGCCTGAAGGTTCTGGATGTTTTGCTACAATTTTCTATGTACTTCATACAAAAATTGTTTCTGAGAAGCCAAACATATAAATAATAGCTATGGGTAGGTACAGTCTCAAGATAAGTGCAGTTAACTTTTGTATTTCTTATATCATTAAAACTTAACTGGGGATAAAATAAAATAAGTAGATATGATATTATTATGCTTTAATTTTTAACATTTACTCTAATACAAGTATGTTAATATTTTGCAAAATTTTATTGCCTACGGCAAAGCTGAGTGACCTGATATGCACTCTGAGTTCTGCTTATTATTATTTGTATATATCAGATGACAAATAGTAGTCACGATTCACGACACTGGTATATAGTGTAATCTACAAACTAATTGATAGGTTGCTAGTCTCAGTCTGGTCATTTGTGTATATGCATAAGCTGAGGGAGACAAAAAGAGCAGCATTGGCAGTGTCCTAATTAGGACTTTCTAACATTACCTGCTGAGAGTCATTCTTCCCTGAACCTTTTACCCAGCCTGAAAAGGGTTTACCATTCTTTTTCACCATGGCTCTCATCAAATGTGTTAGAAGGAGAAAAAAGTCCCTCAGGATGATGGTTGGTTGATTTATTGCCATTAGTTCCAACACTACTGCACACTCCTAAGACTCTTGCCTTCCGATATTTTGCTATTGTCCTGAATTAACATGGCCATCTGAGATGGACCTCTTACAAGTGTTTTTACTGGTCTGCTGCATAGTTAGTAAGTCTGACCATTAATTTCATTTTCAACCTCATATGGAATAGTTTTACGGTTTTTGCTTTTCTCTTTAATTTGTATTTTTTGTATTTTTGCTTTTTATTTTGTTGTAGCTTTGTTTTCTGTTTTATGACCCATGCTGTCATATAAATGCCAATATTGATGAAGAAAGTAAAAACCTTTGGGATATAGAAATATAAAGCATATTATTTCTTTGTTTCAATGATTTGTTATCTTTAAAAACTGCTAAGAGGGAATTCTGTTTTGTGGGACTTATACACATTCTAATAGGTGGCACATATATTTTTCCAGTATGTTAGAGTATAAAATTTCTGAGGAATGTCTGTGAAAAAAACTAAAAGGATAATTGGATAAGAATCTGCATTTTGAGAAGCTAAACTGATATATATATATATATTTTCATGGAAAATCATATGTAAATGAAGATTTATTTCCATAACAGTGGCAGGAAGAATTAAAGGCCCGACAGAGAGAAGATGCAATATGTGAGGCCCAAGAACTCAAAGATAAAGAGTTAGAGAAGAAAAATCACTTTCAAGAAGTTATGAAGAAAAGAGAACAGAAACTGCATAAGCAAACCAAACCCTACGAGCTTCCTCCTAGGACTGAAGTAACTTCATTAGAGAAAAAAATGGCACTCCCCAAAATTGAGGTCTACATGCCAGAAATTTATAACCCAAAAGACACCAAGATATCTATGTATTAGGAGAATTTGTTTGTAATTAACTTGAGTTATTTTTTAGAAACCAGTTGTTATTCTGGTGCAAGCTGTTTAACAGTCATTTCATAGTCTTAAATTAATAGTCAACTCTTAATCACACTTGAGTGAAGTGATTTCGCCAGTTAAAAATTTCCAAGACAACAGCTAGTGCTTTTCTCGATTGATTATCTCATTAGTGTACAGCATACTTGATAACTGATTCTCAGAGTGTTGATAGTCATTGGACGGTCAGAAGAAAATAAATTGCAACTTAATTGATGAGTCCCTGTGTAAGAATTATTTCTTGAAAATAGGATGAAGAAAAGCCCATACTCCTATAATCACTATTATTCAAATAAAAAAGTTATGAAGCCTCTTTTGATTTGCATTTTAGAATCAATTTATGCCAAACCAAACCCTGTATCAGAAACTTGAATTTGATCAATTACAGTGTATAAGCAAATCTAGAAAGGCCAGTTATCTTAGATTGGATTGAATTTTAATAGATGTCAGAGGAGAGTCCTGAGTGACAGTGGTTTTACTGTTCCCTGTGAGTCTATGAGAATGTGTTTGGATGATCCTGGAGGATCCAGTGGCAACAATTGAAGGGATCCATTCATCGAGTCAGGAGTCATTTTATAAATGGCACCTCACTTCATCTGAAGCTCTCAATCTATGGGTAAAAGTATGGAGTTCTTGTGATGTCTTATGTTTCTTTTCTGAAAAATACAGATTAAAAACTATACCTCGATTTCATGCAGGTAGCTTGGTGGTTCTCAAAAGACTGGTACTTTCTCAGGGGTATCAAACTTAAATGCCAGCACAGGTCAGGAAGGGAACATAAATCAGTGAAGGGGGCTAGGAAATACCTACCCCATCTAAAGAAGGTTCCCACTACTCACTACATTCTGAAATGTAATTCCAGTATTGTTAGACAGTCCAGTTTTTCAAGATGAAGCTTTCAAAAGGGATTAGTTTTAAAAATCAAAACTGCTAAGTTTCAAAATGTTGGCAAGTAATTAAAAAAAAAAATCATGTTTTCAGGTTAAATTTGACACACCGGGCCACAAGTTTGTGACCTGTATTATGTGAATTTAAGACATCATTCTTTGTTTAAGACAATACCACATGGTAGAAAACCGTTGGGAGCAGGTGCCTGTTTTGATTCCCTATATAACTAATTCAACCATATGTTTCTCTCCCCCAACCTCTTGTCTCATCCTTGTGTCCTCATACAGAAAATATGCAAGTTCTTGGAAATAATACCTTCCAATTCACCTTCCCAAATTCCTTCATTCACTTTTGCTTTGTTCACATGTGGAAAAAAAATCTGTCTTATAGAAAACCAGCCAGTCCCTTTTCTCTGAATTCTACCCCTTCCAAAATCTTGTTCCATCACATATTCGCTATCTCCTTCTAAGTCTCTCCCCATTACTAAGGAAACTACTCTCTCATTATGGCCACTGGTGACATGAGCCTTACCAAACCCCGACTGTCCTTTTAGGTTGTAGTCTTTCTTTTGCTCTGTAGGGAGACGTAACCACTGGACAGCAAGGTATAGGGAGGGGATTCTGGAAATCTAACAAGTGCTACTTATGAGAATTTCAACAAATCCTGCCATTTCAGCATCACCTTTATAGAAAGAAGCCAGGTGCCACCAATTTCTGAAACTCCCTGGCATTCTGAGGCATCATCTAGTCTGCCTTAAGGCTTCCCCACCACAGACTCAGGCTCACTTTTTCTCCGCTCTGCTTAGTCTGTTTCTACTTTTTCACCCTCTATCTAACTTCCACAATTTTATTAATATCTCCAGTGTGCTATTATCTTTTCTCCTTGTGGATTCATGCCTTAAAAAAAAAAAAAAAACCTTTTGCTATCATATCAGTGGTGGTTTGGAAGGGAGCAAATAAAAGAATCTATATGTAGATATATGGAGAAAGAGAAAAGGAGGGATTA
Source organism: Lepilemur ruficaudatus (assembly GCA_963574885.1). NCBI lineage: Eukaryota > Metazoa > Chordata > Mammalia > Primates > Lepilemuridae > Lepilemur > Lepilemur ruficaudatus. Next base: position 15,952 of record CAUYRT010020293.1, read on the forward strand.
TACTAATATTTTATTCTTAAATTGTTCTTTAAAAATCTTTAAAATTTGGCAACACAGCCCTTATAGTCTTCCTCCTCTGTCTCTGATTCTCCTGAAATATTAGCAAAATTTGTGGCTTGCAGATCCAGGATCACGCACTTGTTATGCCTCCTACCAGCTATGAAACATTAGCAGGTTCCTGAACCCATTTGCACTTCAGTTTACTCCTGTATGAAATGGACACAATTTATGTGAAGGGTGACATCGGAAAGAAACTAATTAGGAAAAAAAAAATTGTCAGCCATTTTAACAGAGAGAATTTAATGTAAGGAATTGTTTTCAAAGGTGTTAGAGAACTCAGAAAATGAAAAGGGGACATAGAAATAACACAGAAACAGAAACTACAGGAAACTGCTACCACCTTTGGAGCAGAATCAGAGAGAAGAGGTCAGGATTATTAGAGTCTAGAGCTTGTAGGAAGCACCTCACACAGTGGGACTCAGATCTGTGATCTGTGATGGGGAGACGCTGTCTGGTTATTGCCGGCACTTCTGCGGGAGCACAGCATAGCTGGTTCGGTAAGTGCAGGGCAAAGATGGAACTGGAACAAATTGTCTATTGCTGAAACCACACTGCCGGGCAGAGCAAGAAAACAGGAAGAATCACCTATTTGCTTCCTCCCTCCTCATCTTCGAACCCCTCCTCTTATGCTTCCTGTTCTCTAGCACCACAAAGCAGAGGAAAAAAAGGGTGGGTTTCAAGCTGAAATACACTAGTTAAATAACTGACAAAATGTGTTAGCACAACAGTGAGAACATATTAGACTATACAGTGAAAGTTTTCTTTAGCATCTTAGGCCCATTTTTCTGCAAGCTTTGCCAGGACCCCCGAGAATAAATAAATAAATATAAATGAGAGGAAAGCATTGCTTTTAACATTAATCTAAATGGCTTACAAAGAAACTTTACTATAATTGTTTATAACAAATCCTTAATTCTTCTGGTAAGTACTTAATTTAACCGAAACGCAACTGAAATTATTTGTAATTTATGTTTACTGTTAACTTTGCTTCAAACATTGCAGAGTTCTATGACTCCCAGGCTGACCTGGGTACCACATGGATCCTTTCAGCTACTGTCTTGCTACTCAGTTTAAGATTTTTCAGCATTAGTTACTTATTTTCCCATTCTTTCCACTTTAAGTTGGTATGAGGAAGAAAGAAAAAGAGAAAGATATTCCATGTTTATCTACTGTGTACAGCTTTTAGTCACCTTTAAATACCTCTACTGTTAGGAAGTGTTAACCTGTCTCAGTTCTAAAATCCTTTCTGTCTAAAACTTGTTAACATGCTACTTTACCATCTATGTTTAATTTTATTTTGAAAGAATAAACTCAGGTCTTCCTACATTCATTTATTATAGATTCTCTATAGGTTTCTCTTAGTAATGACCAAAGCAAATTCTTTTTCACACAAACCACCTCACAGAGCTTTTACCTTATTAGGAATGAAATACTCATCTTCCTTTTAGCTAGTTTCATCAGAATATTAGAAATTAAAAGACATGTTAAGGGGAGAGAAAAGAAAAAACAAATACTGGACTAAATTCTGAGTAACATAAACATGAAAATAAGCATTTATTTCTCTTATGGCAATTTTTTTTAAAAAAAATAAAGCAGATTGAATGATTCACAGAGGTTTATGGGAGTATACCAAAGAGAAGTTTAAGGAAGAAAATTTGTGAAACAAATATCTTTACTCAAGCATTGGTGAGTGACAATAAAAACTCTCTCTTTCTACTAGTTAGTTGTTTTTTAAGTGTCCTTTCTCATATTTTTAAACTTCTCATATCAACAAATCCAAAGAAAGTTACAGTGTATTGTCAGTAAATTCTTGTATTTCTTAAAACCCATAAAGTAGCAAATGTAGTTCCTTCTTTCATATACCACCATAACTATACCACTGTGTTCTCACCACATGGTTATAGAGCAGGGTTTCTTGACATTTGGATCTGAATAATTATTTAATTTTTTATGGGGGCTTTTCTATGAATGTTAAGCTGTTAAGCAGCATCTCTGGTCTCTATCCTGCAGATGCAGAAGCAGCCCCACCTCCCCTACCCTTGTGAGTTGTGACATCCAAAAGTATCCTAGGGGGTGAAATTGCTCCTGGTTGTAAACAAATATTCTATGGCTTCCGTGAACTCAACTTTCAAATTTCAGAGTTAGCTGCTTGGGGATTGCTTTCAGGTTGCTTTCAAATTTTGTCCAACTGCTCACACAATAAGCTTTTGCTGTGGGTCAGCCAGTGACTCTCAATTAAAACCACTGTAGGTCTCATGAAGCCTTTTTATTCCTCCTCACATCTCAATTTGCTGAAGTAAATGAACAAGAACACCCGTATTGTTTTTTTACCTGTGATTAATCAATGACACTTATTACCTCCTCTGTGGGCTAAATACAAAGGAAGATAAGGAGTTGTGAAAATCTGTTGTGCCAATGCCTATATAGAAAAGACATGTCTAGCAATAAATTCAGTCCACACTACACTTCTCAACCTTAGGTAGCCCACTGGAGACTTAAGTATTTGTAAGGCTCCTTACACTAATTTTAGCTATTTTCTCTGATATATGGGATATGTTTGTAAACTTAAAGCAAAACACACTTTAAATTATCACCTTCTATAACATAAACCCATATTATTTGTATAGTTTTACAAATTTTGTTGATGACTTGGTTACTTTTGAGCTACGTGCATTTTTCATGGTGACATAGAGTTCAAGGATAATTTGGCTTTAATGTTATTCAAGCTCACTTTCCTCTAATCATTCTAGCTAAGGGACCTATTTACATAATACCTAGTGCCTTGTTATTTTTTCTATTTCTGCTTCACTGGAAATTCAAAAATAAGCAAAAAGAAATGGATTACCAAAGTGTTTTTACTTGAAGGATCTCTTCAGTATACAACTTCCCAATGAAATTTCCCAAACTGACTCTATTTTGGAAAATGCAGGATCCTCTTTTATGACTTATTGAGTAAGGTATAGGTCAAATAGCTCAGAACCACTAGTGCAACTTTTTTAATACATAGCCAGATAATGGGAAATCCAATAATGCTTTGAATAGTGCTTCAAATAATGAAGAAATTGAAAAAAATCTGAACAGACCAATCTGTTAATATATAGGTCTAATTTTTCATTTGACTTCCCAGTTAAAAGCTTCACAATCAAAAGCAGTGCTAGAGGACACATACAGTAGAGTTTCTTCCGCAGTATACATTCTCCAACATGATAGCTAGGTTGTGAGACTTAAGAACTTAAAGAAGAAGAAAGGAAGACAGGCCTTTAAAGAAGAAAAGTCTCAACTTATTCCAACCAGAGATATCAGAGATTGTGGGGGGAAGAGAGTTAGAATAGAAAGATAGATTTAAGGGTGCTTCTATCCCTTCCCTTAAGAAAAGCATTGTAGGGGGGATCTAGGAGAGTCTAGAAACATCCAGGTAGATATGAAGCGTGAGCATATCAGGTTAGTAGCATTAGCTCCTATACTACAGAGGAACTGATAAGTCACTAGGAGAGGCCTTGTATGCAAACATTTCCAATGACGCATGCAATTGTCAGAGTGAGATGAGAAGCAGATGACAGGAGACAGGTCTCTGGTATTAGCAAATTAAGCCCAAGTAGCCAGAGAGGGTTAGGTCTACTTCAGAGCACACTAGTGCAGAAAGCATTCGCCATTCATCCATTCTGCATTAGAGGCCAGGGTGAAGGCAGAGGACATTGGGAAGATTTAAGGACCCAGGCTCCCATCTACTGCCTTACACAGGCCATAACTTTCCCTATAGATCCAAAGTCCATCTTGGAAGAGAGTGAAGGGAAGAGAAATTTGAAAGTCAAAGAAGTTATTCCAAAGAAAACAAGTTAATACTTAAAAGATCTCTTGATTTCCTAGATGTGGATAATTTTTAAACTGAGTTACCAAGTTTCATATTTGCCCTGCTCCAAGTAAACTAGCAGAGGGAGCATCATGAGGACAATTGGAGTGGTTTTATAAAACTTCAGAAAATAAACTTTCTCTTTATATCTAAAACGTAGTATAAAATTGAATTTACATCCTGGTAATGTATATATGAAACTGATGTTTTAACATATATAGCTAGATGGAGATAGAGATATATAACCTAAACATTTATACATCAATCTGATACATGCATTCATGTGTCCATTCATTCAGAAAATATTTATTGATTGCCTGCTGGGTTCCAGATGCTCTCTTAGTCACTGGGGATATATCAATGAATCAATGAACATGACAGAAAATATAGTATTCTAACAGTAAAAAATAACACGTGTGTAAAACCAGCAAAAATTAAAATGTGTTATTTCAGGAAGAGATAAGTGTGGAGAAAAATAAAACAAGGTAAGGAGAGAATGATAAGGGTAAGTCTGTTGTAGATTGGGTCAGCAGATATGACCTTTCTAAGGATTTCAACAAAAATCAGAATTATGTTAAAGAGTCATCTGACAGAGGAAGGAAAATTTCAGGAAGGGTTAGCAACAAGTGAAAAATCCCTAGGGTAATCATTCATGCTTTTTGCTAAATATTTCTGCTTCTTCCCTTTTTTGAGGCATATAGTAGTATTATATTTTCTGGCTCCATTGTGTTGCCATGGCTCATATGATTAATTCTGAATAGATGTGATGGGTGTCACTTCTGGGATGAAGCATCTACTTGGCTTGACAACTTACAGTGTTTCCTTTTTCCCCTTCAGAACAACAATTAATGTTTGGAATGGTGGGTCTTCTCTCACGCTTGGCTCACTTAATAAAAATGATAAACTTAAGAAGATAAACCCTTTCTATTTTGAGAGTTTGAGGTTTTAGTTATGTGTTACTACAGAATAACCCAGCCTCTTAATGGGATAGGAATATGTTTAGTAAGTTCAAAGAAGAACAAAGAAGTCTGTGGAGACAGAGATAATGTCCAAGAGGGGCAAGAAGGACATAAGATTGGAGAGGTAAGTTTGAGCCAGATCATGTAACCGTGAAAGCCATGGTTTCAGGTTTGGATTTTTTACTAAGAGTGACGGGAAGTTATCGTAGGGGGATGATGAAACAAGAAACTTCAGCCTAATCTATAATGCTTTGAAACTTATATTAAAAATGTAATGATTTCTTTCTTTTGAAATTGATATTTAATACACCAAAGGCTTAATATACTTTTCTAAGAACTTAACACACTATAAAACTGTGATTTTAGGAGATGAAAAGATTTCAAATTAAACCTAATACCTTGGATAAATTACAGCATAAAATAAAGATGGATCTTGGCATCTTTCCATTTGAAACATTTAGAAATATATGAAATGCATAAAATTAACTTTGTAAAAGTTAAACCAAATAACAAAAACTTTTTAAAGCTAACTCAGGAGTCTTAACATTTTGTTGGAAAAAGACGGGTTATGAATAAAGATATACCCAACTTTATGCTACAGAAGTTTCCTTTTCTTGTCATTGTTGCTCTGTTCAAAAAAGGGGAAGAGTCTGGCCACTTTCTTGTTACTATTGAGTTGATACAGTGGCCTTAATTTTTGTCTTCTCCGTGAGAAAGCCACATATTTAACATATCAATGGTCATGATTGCTTCAACCCAAGCAAGAGAGGTGGAAATTGAAATAGTGGCATCATGGAGCACTCACAATGCCTCTGTGCAGGTGTCTCAGTGGTTTTCATTCACTTTATAGCTGCCATATCAATGGCAAGGAAAATAGATTTGATTGGATTTGGCAATAGCTTCCCTGTAACAATATTTTCAAGGGATAGGATTGTTCAGGGTTGAATTCCCAATTATTTTCTGTTGTAAGAAGCAGGATAAAACAAGGTCTCCAGCATCCAATGTAATTAGTCCTTCTGTTGACTTGTGCTTTTAATATTAAAATCATACTCCTTTGGGGGAAAAATAGGCAAATACCACTCTTTCACATTTATAAACTAATGTCCTTGAAATCTGAGTGGATTTGTTGGGCAATTTATTTCTGTGTCTCTGAGATCAAAGCTCTGAAAAGCTCTGAGATCAAAGCACTAAGGAGATGGGATATAGGATGTAACATAAAGGTTATTTTGAAATATCAAACTAATATATATTGTGCATTTTATTCTTCCCAGCATAAATAACACTCTTTCATCATCACTTAAATATTATAGTACTCATATATATTTTTGAGTCCACCATGTTCATGGCAGCCTTATTAACAATAGTCAAAAGTTGGAAGCAACCCAAGTGACCCTCAATGGATACATGGATAAACAAATGTGCTATATATGTACAATGGAATATCATTCAGCCTTAAAAAGGAAAGAAATTCTGACACATTCATAATATGGATGATCCTTGAGGACATTATTCTAAGTGAAATAATACAATCACAAAAAGACAGATGCTGTATGAATCCACTTATGAGTCAAATTCATAGAAACAGAAAGTAGAATGATGCTTTCCAGGGGCTGGGGAAAGGAGAAATGGGAAATTGTTTAATGTATAAAGGACTTTTAGTTTTGCAACATGAAAACTTCAGGAGATTGATTGCTCAACAATGTGAATATACTTGACACTACTGATGTGTGTTCTTAAAACTGATTAAGATGCTACCTATATGTTATGTGTTTCTACTTCAATTAAAAATAAATATATAAAATGTATTTTAAAAAGGGAAGGGGAGGTGAATATCCTACTGAGAAGGAGAAAGGAAGATGACCCTTCTTTGTAGGAAAATGAAGAAAGTACACATCACAAGATATCACATCATTGAATCCCTGGTAAAGTATAGAAAAAAAGAAAAGAGAAACATTGGTAAAGAGAGCTCCAATACATATATTTCTATTTCCTCTCTGGAAACATATCTTGCCATAAACATCCAGAAGGGGTATAGGAAAAGCTGGGAGCATCAGGGAAGCTGGAGAAAAGCTGCTCTTAGAGGTCTCTAAAACTCCACATCCTTTTCATCCAACATGGCACAGGAAGGCTTTTGCAGCATTTGCAAAGGAAATGCTGGTTGCATGAGTCTGAGATACTTCTCACCACCCTGTATGAGAGAGCCAGGGATGGAGAAGATCTCACATGCTAAAAGGTTTTCAGAAAGGATGCTAATAGAATGTCCTGAGAAGCAAACGGGGCCTATAGCCACCATCTTGGAGAAGCAGAGCAGCATCATGGTAAAGAAAGAACATGAACTCTGGAGGCTGGAATTTGATTTCTGGCTTCCACACCTTCAAGCAATGCAAATTTGAACAAGCCGATTCACCTCTCTGCACAATTTCATTCTTAAAATGTGGTAATGATAATACCTGCATCACTTTGTTGCTTGAGAATTAAATGAGTTTATACACATAAACATCCTAGCGCAATACCTGACACATAGCCCTCAATAAGTATTAATCATTATTTTTTGTTATTATGTTTAAAAGGGAATATGAAGGGAGCAATCAAATATAAATTTCTAAACATTGCCTGAAGAAACTAAGTCACCCAACTTCAAACAGAAAGCCTAAAGCTTCCACTGTCTGCCACCCAACTGATTGTCAGTTGGAGAAAAACATTGTCTCAACTATTAGGGGAAAAAAGATAAAGCTTTTTTTTTTTTGGTATAGTGTTTACAAATTTTTGATCTTACTATACAAGAGATCCTCTGGTATTCCTAAATTGTGTGCCTGTACTTAACATTTGTGGATTTGAGACAAGGATACAACTAGAAGCCCATATAGCATATGCATAAGTACTTAAATGATACAAATCAAACCAAAAGACTGTTAAATAAAAACATTCTATCCTTTTATTTTGAAAACTATACCTTTATAAGGAGCTGGAAAGCCACACTCAAATTTAGAATGAGCATGGTGAGCCAGAACCTGGTGAGGAAGGAAAGCAGGCTGTGTTGCTGGCTGCCTCTTACCCACCCCCTGCTCTCCCTTCTATCTGGCTGTGTCCTGCATGAGGCCTAATACACATGAATTTTTTCAGCCTCGCCCATGTGATCAGTCTGTCTATATTTCTGTAAACAGGCACTCCTTGCCCACCCCTCAGGCCAAGAGATGCAGACATCAGTGATGCAGGCTGGTCTTCCAGGTACTTGAAATATACTGCAGTTGGGAAAGGGGATTGGGCTCTAGGTGGAAAGGGGATTGGGCTCTAGGTGGGCATGTTTATAAGCCCAATAAACTTGCCCTGTATAGAGTGCCTTCCTTGGCCAGAGTACAAGAGCAGGATTCACCGATGCCTGGGGCCCAGAGTAAGTGATCTTGCCTGTATCTGTGAGTGACAATGTGCACCAGAAACTGAATCCAAATCCCCCAGTTACAACTAGCAGAATCAACCAAAGTTAGACACCATCCCAACCCTGAAAAAGAAAGAATATGTAAAGAGATTTAAAAAAAAAATACTCAACAGATGGAGAAATGGCAGTGACATGGAAAGTTATCTCATAGACCTTTTTGAAATCAGGCATTTTGAAAAGAATGGACCTCTTCCAGAAAGAAAAACCCAGCTCCAGCAACAGCAATCAGGCTGTGAATGTAGTGACCGGGGATATGCCATTTTCCATTCATTCTAAGAAGCACATTTATTTTAGATTTTTATATCTTAAAATTGGGATGTTTCCTACAATTGATGGTATTTTACAATTGCTATCAGCCAACTAACAGTTGTGACATGGTTGTCAGGGCCAGTGTGTGTACAAATTTGATCATAGCTGTTCACAACTAACCTCACTTCACATGAGCTTCACAGAACATTGTTGGCTCTGTAAAATGGCATTAAATTGCTACTTAAAATGTCTTCAAAAGATTACACTATGACTTGGCACTAAAACAAGTTAGTTTGTGTGCAGGAAGACATAGAAACAGACAGCAGAGCATAAATTGGATGTTAGTGAAACAAATGTTCATTATTGGAAGAATAGCTCAAACTTCATATTTGTTTGCAAAATAATAATAAATTAAATTATGAAACTTAAAATGAAGATAGCCATAAATAGATGAAGCTGTGCAGCATTTTGCTACTGAATTTATTATTAGTTATTACCACCATAACATTGCATAACACCAACCCAAAACTCAATGGTCTAAACAACTCATCTAGTATCATGCATGTGCCTGCAGGTCAGGTGTGGTTCAGCTGGTCTTGGTGAAAAGTTATCTAGAGAGCTTGGCTTCCCATGTTTCTGGTCCATCTGGCTCTCATTCTCCATTTGGGAACAGCAGACTAGCTGGACATGTTCTTCTCTTGGTGATGGCCAAATGCAAAAAGAACAAGTGACAACATTCAAGGTCTTTTAGGGTCCTGGTTTGGAACTAGCACACTATCAATTCCACCTCATTCTACTGGACAAAAGAAGTCATATGGTGTATTAACCAGGATTCAACCAGAGAAGTACAACCAGTAGGAAATGTATATTAAGACATTTATTAAAAGGAATTGACACATGAAATTGTGGAGTCTTTCTAGGCAACTCTGAAATCCATAACGCAGGGTATCAAAAAGGGTAGATGAGAATTCTTGGTCACAGACTGAAACTGTGAAGTCCACAAGCAGCATTTCTTCTCTGTTTTGAAGGCCTTCCAACTTACTGAATCAGACCCACCAGGATTACCTAGGATAACATCCCTTACTTAAAGTGAATGGATTTTGAAATTTAATCACATCTATGAAGAACCTTCATAGCAAAACCTAGATTAGTGTTTTATTGGCTAACAAGTTACTGTTATCAAGTCAAGAGATCCTTGAAAAACCCAGGGACTAGAGAAATATTCCTTGCCTCATTGGCAAATAAAACTGCACAGTTCTATGTTCTGTGAAAGGGCCATATGTGCAAAACAACCCCCAAATACAGAAGGAGCCAAGAAACCAAAGAACAAAGCAAACAAATTCAGTTTGTCAGTGTAAAGTGATTTATTAAGGAACTTAAAGACAGAAGTGTGGTCTTGGGTGGCAACAAGATAGGCAGCTCTCCATGCTGTTACCCCCAAGACTGAGGGCTTATATTCTACAGGAAAAAGGTGTATGTATGCTTCAGAAACAATAAGGACAACCTTCCAGAACAGCCAAGATTGTTACATGCGTCATAGTCTATAATTTCTGTGAAACACCAATGTCTCTTTGCTCTGAAGGCAGGATTTAGGGTGAGTACATGTTCTTATACTTAAGACAGTAAACAAAGTAGAGATCAGGAGGCATTAGCAGGACTAGGGTTAATCAGAAGCCAACATGGCTCATTAACGTCCAAGATGGAGTCACTTTTGTCTCCACATTCCATAATAAAGAGGATGGATATATGAGGCAGGAGTAAAGCAGTGGGACAAAATTACAATCTACCACACTGACATATGCTAGAAGACTACCTAACACACATCAGCACAAACAACTGAAGACAAAAAAGTTGACAAATCCTTCAGAATGGATAAAAGAAATTTCAAAACAATGAGAGAATGTTATAACCAAATTATGAATCATGTGAATCTATCACTACAGTGTCACTATATAGTTAATTTGGTAGTTTTTTTTTTGTTTGGTTTTTGGTGTTATAGCAAATAGTGCCCCTTATAAGTGAAGATATCTTAGATTTGATAAATTATTATGTTTGAAAAGACCATGTTTTTTAAGGAATAAATTGGATTCTTTAAAAAAGAGAGCTTTAAGCTAGTCATGTAGAAGCTAAGGTCAGCTTGAAAGGTCACAGATATATAGGGGCTAGGGATGGTGAGAGTGGTTCATATTGGCCTTATGTTACTTAACTGGGCTGGCACCCATTTTGCTCATGAACTCTGGTGACTAACCTTTGGGGTGGGGCAAGGCTGGGAGTGAGAAGATGATTTGGCTGGGTGCCAGAACATGCTTCCTCTTGCCCTTCAGCAGAGGCAGCTCCTCAATCCACAACTTTTTCCTATGACATAAGACACATGAAAGGCTTCTCCCCACATAAAGAAAAGTTGTGTGACCACATCCGGAGTGGGAAGAGTGTGTTAAGGATGGCTAGATGCCAGTAAGAAGCAAGATTCCTTGGTGGAAAGAGCTGAAAATGCAATAGTGATGAGTTTAGTGTCTCATACAGTACCTAGGCTTGCTTGCCTGGTTAAACATGAAAAACATAGAGAGTAGATAGAGAAAGAGATGGAGAAATAACTTTCACCTTCTAAGAAAGGCAGGGGCATATAGATTATAATGATGGTCTGAAAATTTATTAGAGGAAAAATATGATGATAATATTTTAAAAATTATAAGCCAATTTTTTTTTTGTTCTTCCTCTCTCACAAAAAAATCAGCTTCTTGGCAACAATTCAATCATTATAAATCCAAGGATCTGTGGACAAGGAATAGAGTTACAACTGAGAAAGGAGTTTATAACATAGTCTAGATCACATAAAGATCTAAAGACAAAGTGAAAAATTAACCTCTTCTGTCTCTGGTGAAATGTGAGAATGAAAATAAAAGTAGGGATAGTACAGAGAGGACAACACACATGATTCCCTTGATTTACCTCTCTCAGAATGGGCACTTGGAGGGGGTGGAAGTGCCTAAACCAAAGATCCAATCTGATGAAAATGGAATTGATTAGGAGCATACTTCCCCATATATGTCTTAGGGAGGCTGAAAAACTCATTGACAGAGTAGGGCAGCTTATAAACTCACCAGAATAGTGTTTTAACTGCATAAAATAAATAAGATTACAGAAGAAACCCATTATATTGAAATACAGATGTCAAAATAATATAAAAGTACATTTTAATTATGGTAATATAAATGATTATTACTAATGCATTAAATAATATTTAGCCACTGGTCTAATAATTATAATCTTAAATGATATATCAAGATATCTTCAGATAGAAGCCTTCAAGATGATTGACCAGAGGTATCTGGTACCAACCTCCTCCACAAAGGAGAACCAAAATAGCAAGTAGATAATTACACTATGCATAGATTACATAAGGGACAATATTGGAATTCAACAGAGAAATGAGAGGAAATCCTAAGGCAAGGAAGGAGAGGGAATCAAGGCAGTCTGCTTGGTCAGGATAGGCTGGGAACCCAATGAGGCTCCCCAGTGCAGGGGAAAGATAAGTGATAGACTTTTAGCAGTACACATTCTCACTGTGGACTCCTGCAATTCTAGCCATGGAAGAGCCCCTTGCCCCTTACAGGTCCTGAAACTAACATAGGGAACTGCCTAGAAATCACACAAAGGCATTGCTCTAGAGAGGGAGTTCACACTGGGTCCCACATAACTGTAGACCTAAGTACCTACAACACAGTGCCTTTTTAAAAGCCCACCCTCACTGGACTGCATACTTGACTGAAGCCCCACTGATATTCTTCACCACCAGCCACCACCACTACTAACTACTGCTGTTGGGGCTGAAGGCCTCTGGCAGTGACTCTTCTGCCCCTAGCGCAGGATCTCCACACATTTGCGCACACCCTGATGGCAGGCTCTCCCACCTGCAGCCATGACAGGTGTAACCTGCAAGCATGGGGACTAGCCTACTCACTCTATCTCAGACACCACCAATATCAGCATAAACCACTTGGGAGGCAGAGAGTTTTTCCAACAATACTACTGTCATTACCCACATCACACACACTACCAGAGGCTCAAGGACCCACTACCTGCCCTGTCTACTGATGTTACTGCTGATACCCAAAAAAGCCACCTGGAGGCCCAAGAATTATCCTGCTTGGATCTGCTAACACCAGAGCTAGTGTATGCCACCTTGGGGTCCAAGGACAGGCATGCTCAGCCTGCTGCAACCACCATTAAGGTTGAAGGACTTGTCCTGTTCCTAGAAAAATTTCACCATAGCATCCACTAACAACCATCCCCTAAGCCACTGAAGAAATAACAGACACCACTGATGCTGTTTACAGCCAAAAAAATTATAAGGAGACTACACTACTTCATGCACCCAAAATTAAACCTAAAGTGTTCTAGCCAACCGAAACTGTAGATGTAAGAAGTCCTCCCCTATGAAAGCAAACAGAAAAAATTGGAAGAAGCAACTGTTACATTAGATATGCAGATATCAATGTAAAGATATGAGAAACATAAAAAAATCAAGGGAATATGACACCTCAAAATGAACACAATAATTCTCCAGCAACAGATTCCAAAGATAAATTTATGAAAGTCAGGAAAAATAATTCAAAATATTAATTTTAAAGAAGGTCAGTGAGATATAAGAGAGCATAAACAATATAAAAATATCAGAAAAGGAATTCAAGATATGAATGAAAAATTTACCAATGAGATAGACATAAAAAAGAACTAGACAGAAATTTTGCAGCTGAAGAATTCATTGAATGAAATAAAAAGCACATCCAAGAGCTTCAACAATAGACTAGATGAAGAAATTAAGAACTTGAAGATAGGTCTTCTGAAATGATCTAGTCAGACAAAAATAAAGAAAGCAAAATAAAAGAGAATGAACAAAGCCTATGTGACATACAGGACACAATAATGCACCCAAATATTCAAACTTTTGGTGTTCTAGAGGCAAAGAGAAGAATAAAGGGATAGAAAACATATTTAACAAAATAATAGCTGAAAATTTCCCAGGTATAGATTTAGACATCCAAATACAGGAAGCTCAGATATCTCCAGATAGATACAACCCAAAAAGTTCTTCTCCACAGCACATTATAGTCAAATTGCCAAAAGTCAAAGACAAAGCTTTCTAAAAAGAGCAAGAGACAAGTATCTACTCATTTATAAGGGAACCCTAATCAGATTAACAGTGAATTTTTCAACAGCAACCTTACAGGCCAGGAAAGAATGAATGATATGAGCTCAAATAAAAATCTGTCCACTAAGGATATTATACCTAGTAAAGTTATCCATCATAAATGAAACAGAAATAATGTCCCAGACAAGCAAAAGTTGAGGGAATTCATTACCACTAGACTAACTGAACAAGATATGCTTAAGGGAGTCCTATACCTGGAAACAAAAAGATAGTATTTACCATCATGAAAACATACAAGATAATAAAAGCTACTGGTTAAGAAACACACACACAAATAAGGAAGAGAAGGGACTTAAATGTTCTCACTACAGAAAACCACCAAACCTCAGTGATAAACAATGAGAGAAAAGGAAAGGAAAAAAGAATATACAAAACAACTAGAAAATAATCAATAAAATGACAGGAATAAGCTCCCACATATTGGTAATAACCTTGAATATAAATGAATTGAATTTTCTACTTCAAAGATATAGACTGGCTGAATGAATTATTTTAAAAAAGGACCCAACTACCTACAAGAAACTCCCCTTGCCTGTAAAGAAATATAGGCTGAAAGGAAAGGGATAGAAAAAGATGTTCCATGCAAATGGAAACAAAAGTGAGCAGGAGTAGATATACTAATAGCAGATAAAACATGCTGACATCAAAAACAGTAAAAAGAGGCAAATAAAGTCATTATATAATGATAAAGGTATCAAGCCAGCAAGAAGATATAGCAATTGTAAACAAATATGCACCAGAGGATTAGATACAGAAAACAAATATTATTAGATCTAAATGGAGAAATAAACTTCAATACAATAATAGTCATAGACTTTAATACCTTATTCTCAGTGTTAGACAGTTCATCTAGAGAGAAAATTAACAAATATTGGATTTACACTGCACTTTGGATCAAATGGATCTAACAGACATTTACAGAACATTTCCTTTGATAGCTGCAAAATGTACATTCTTCTCATCAGCACGTAGAACATTCTCCAGGACAGACCATATGTTGGGCTACAAAATAACTTTCAACATTTTTTTTAAATTAAAATCATATCAAGTATCTTCTAAGTCCATAATGGGAAAAAAACTAGAAATCAATAATAAGAAGAACTTTAGATACTATACAAATACATGAAAATCAAACAACGTGCTCCTGAATGACCACTGAGTCAAGGGTCACGGAACAAATTAAAAAGAGCATAAAAGAAAATTTGAATCAAATGAAAAACAATCACAACATAACAAAATCTATGGGACATAGCAAGAGCAGTGCTAAGAGGGATGTTTATGGCAATAAACATCTACCTCCAAAAGTAGAAAGATTTCAAATAAACAATCTAATGATGTACCCCTCAAGGACACAGAAAAACAACAAACCAAACCCAAAATAATAGAAGAAAATAAATAATAAAGATGAGAACAGAACCAAATGAAATAGAGACCAAAAAAAAATACAGAGAATCAACAAAGTAAAACTTGGTTTTCTGAAAAGGTAATATTGATAAATACTAGACCATCCAGAAAATTAAAAAGAGAGAGAAAAACCCAAATAAACAAAATTAGAAATGAAAAGGAGACATTACAATGATACCACAAATACACAAGATCACCAGAGGCTATTATGAACAACAATATGCTAAAACTAGAAAACCTAGAGGAAATATATAAATTCCTGGATATGTACAACCTACAAACATTAAATCTAGAAGAACAGACAAATAACAGGTAATGAGATTGAATCAGTAATAAGTTTCCTAATAAAGAAAAGACCAGGACAGGATGGTCTCACTGCCAAATCTATCAAACTTACAAAGAAAAACTAAGACAAATTATCTTTAAACTGTTCTAAAAAATTGAATAGGAGGGAATTCTCCCTAACTTATTCTATTTCAAACACAAACATGGGAAATTGCTTGATAATTTCCAGAAGTTATGGATGGTCTATTTTTCTTACCTGTTTTGGCTGTGTCCTTTAGGTGTCTATTGATCCATCTTTAAGTTCACTGAATATTTCTTCTACAATTTGCTTTAAAATACATTAAATTAATTTTTGTTTTCAAATATTATAATTTTAAATTTTAGAATTTTAATTTGATTTTTTTATTTTAGAACTTCTACTTCTCTCCCCAAATACTTCATCTTTTTATCCATTTTATCCATCTTTTCCTGTATATGACTTAACATATTATTCACAGTTATGTTCAATTCCAGAACTCCTAAATCTAATATCTAGACATTTCTAATTCCATTTATATTGACTTTTTTTTTTCCTGGTAATGGGACACATTTTCCTGCTTCATCACGTATCTTCTAAGGTTTTCTTATCGTATTGTGTATAAAATAACAATATAAAATTTTTAATTTGTTTTGCTTCTTTGCCAGGGAATGCATGCCATTGCCCCTGCCTGGCAGTTAAGGTGAGGGTACTGGCATTCAGAATCTTTATAGTCAAGTGGAACTTGTGCTATATCACAGTGCCAAGTTCAACTGTGATCAGCCCTGCTCCAGTTTTCCAGTATCACCATTGACTTTTTTATCTTGTCTGTATTTGAGAAGAGAGAAGGTTGGGCTGCAGTGTAAGATATTTTTGGCTCATCTTTGCATTCAACTTTGTCAGGGCTTCAAAATATAAGCAATACAAGAATATACGATTTCTTTCCGCTTATCAGCCTCTCCTCCGTGGCTGATTTCTTGATAATATTCGGATAGAGAAAGTTATTTGACTGAGCAATTTGGTTTTGGCTTAGCGTCTTCTAGATTCAAATAGCTCCTGCAGTCTCTGTGTCATCTAAATCTCAGCTGTTTTCTTTTTAACCCTGCAGAGTCTCCCCATGGACAGCAGCCCCACACCTCTACCCACCTGTACCAAAACCAGGAACCATCGCCCAGGTAGAGAAGTTGCTATGGTTCTCTCTTCAACAAGGCATCACTTGTTTGTCTCTGGAATT
Source organism: Lepilemur ruficaudatus (assembly GCA_963574885.1). Classification (NCBI taxonomy): domain Eukaryota; kingdom Metazoa; phylum Chordata; class Mammalia; order Primates; family Lepilemuridae; genus Lepilemur; species Lepilemur ruficaudatus. The sequence goes on from CAUYRT010020293.1 coordinate 32,657, forward strand.
CAGTTCATCAAGTCTTTATTGTATTTACTATTCTTCAGTAGCCCCTTAGAAAATGATGCTTACTTAATCAATTTTGTTGATATTGTTGTTCTTAGTATGATTTGCTTTTTCTCCATATAAATTGGAAGTGGAAGCCAGCTAAATATTCATCTCAGAACTTAAATTTCTACTCACAGTTGTATGTTCCTTTTCATAAAAGTTCCCCAAATGGACTAAGCTTTATAGCTCACGTACCTAGATGTCCCCTGAATGAATTAAAACACTATATTCAGATTATAATTTTTAAAGTCAGGAGATAGCAAAATAGACATAAGATAAATCCTGCATGGGATCTACATTAAACATTTTTTTTCTCTCCACCATCTTTTACCTTCTCTTCTGCCACCCTCTACTCCTCTTTCTTTACTCAAGAGACAGAAATAGAGATGAAGCTAAGAGTTCATAATGACAGAATAGGTTCAGAAAGCAAGGAAGAAATGATCTTGGAGGCAAGGAATTTGCATGGACATTGGAGCTATACTTGTACTTGATTGTATAAGTTAAGTCTCTAGAAAATTTAGATGTCAAAATTAAATTCACATAATAAATTTTATCATAAATCATTTTGAAATATAAAGATGGTGAGAAGGAAGAAGGTGTAGGCACTCCATGGGGAATACAGAGCAGGAATGGGGTGGGGAGAGAAAGATAAGGTTGTAGTAAAGGAGCAAGATAAGAAGGAAACTTCATTAAAAAGTCCTACCCCAAACCCACATCACTGTTTGATCTTGGAGAATTTGCTTAATGTTATAGCCAGCCCTGCTCAACATAGTCCTTCATTTCCACACCTTCCCTCCTCCATCTGTGCCCCACCCCACACACTACTGAAAATCAGTTTACAGATCTCTTTAGCTCTCCCTGACAGGCCCAAGCTGCATACTGAATATTTCCATCTTACTGCTTTTTAAAGGCTTTTGGATTACATTAACGGATAAGGGTTCATAGTATATACTAAATTCAACTCGATTTTGAATTCCATCAGCCCAAAGCCCTATGCGTTTTTATTGTGTTAATAATTCTTCCCTCCAGTATAAATAATTCCTCTGTTTTTAACAAATCTTTGCAGCAGGTCTGCAGCATCATAAGCTTTAGATATCCTCTGATATCATTTTGAAATCTTCTGAGCTATGAATGGTCCCTGGCAGCTCTCTGGCAAGCAATCGTTTTAACTCTGACAATCTATGGATAGCTGAAGCCACACAGATCAAAATAAGAATATGGGACATCCTTAGTTATCCCAGCAAATCCTACAGGGGAAGTCAGTGTCATATCCTGAGGCACCACCATGGATTAGTAGGTTTTTTCTATTCACATTGGGGCAATCTCTCAAATATATTTTAACACTTTGATCTATTTCTCTGCCCTATGGTAGTTTAGGTACGCTTTCTAATTCTGCTCACAGTCGAAGAGTTTTCTTACTTAAAATTTTCTCTGGAATTGAAATACCAAGACTGAGATGAATCTATTCATACTAGCAGCTTGAACCTTTCTTGTAAGGAGTCAGGCCGACAGCAAATGGCCCTGTATACATGAAAGGCAATCTATAGAGAATGCGTCAAAAGCACAAGTGAGTTGTCTTATTTTTCTTTTTATCAAAACATTGCAAAGTTTAAATACATTAGAAATTATCTGCTAGATTATAGTGAACATACCCTGTAGTGGGTATTTGCTGTCTTTTTTACAACACTTCCCTTTTCATTCTGGTCACAGGTATCTGGATTTTCTTTTAAAAAATTATCTTCCACTGTTTATACTCTTGGTGAGACTGTCAGTCAAGGTATGCACGCCTCCTCTAGAGACAAGTGTCATTTACTCTAAGGCATCTCGACATCTGAGTTTGAGTTTTGAGTCAATGGATGGAAGAATGAAAAACACAAACCTTTTGGAGAAGTTAGTCGTCATCAGCAGCATGTTGATAAACTGACATCCAACTTCCCTGAGTTGTGCCTCTTCCCCACCCTGCCAAGCCTGGTTCTCTCCAGTTCTATCACTGATTATGGTGCTATCTTATATACTTCTACTAAATTTCCTTATGGTTAAATTACCAGGGGGTGTTTGTATTGTTTGCAACCAAAGAAACCCAACTCATACAAATGTGCCAAGTTAGTTAGATGGTTGATGATTTTAAGAGTAATTAGCTATTTCATAATATACTTCTGCTTTCCTAACAATACATTTATAATAATATTTAAAGTTCTGGAAAAGCTGTTTAAATATAAGTCAATACTTTGTGAGACTGCAACAAGATGTAAAAGATTTAGTCATGAAACAATCTCAAGCAACAACAGCAATCTTCTTTGCAGAGAAAATGATGGATCAGTAAGGCAGTGCAATTCCAGTGTCCCTAAATCCAGATGGGTTTAGAACTGGGATTGCAAACTGAAATATCTGTAGGAAATGAGCAATGATGCAAATGGATGAGTCATCTGGGATACTTCTTACTTCCATAAAGAAGTATAATTCAGCCGATTTTTCTTCTTCAACCTCTTCAGTTTCTCTTTTTCGTTTCCACCTCTGATAGAGACATGTGCTCAAAGACATATTACTCAACTAAGGAAAACACCAATGCGAGTTCAATGACAAATAGCAACTGAAAATCGCCACCAGTCTCAGGAAAACAATTGGAATCATCAGGACTCAGAACTGGAGAACATATGCTCTTTATATGGGGCAACACCCCTGAGCTCTGGCCGATCACTGCTTGGCAGAAAGGCTTCTTCAGTATTTCTGTATCTTAGGAGTTTTAAAAAGTAGTCAGAAATATTAACGATTTTGTTAAATGTACAATAGCTTCTTTATTATATATTGGCAATTAATTTGATTAAAAATATATTGGGTCAGCTTAGGAAAACAAATGTACATTCTGCTCGTGGCCTGTATGAGATGCTGGGCTGTGATATTTGATATAAATTTGAGGCATATAAAACACTTACTATGCACACCATTTCAGCAAAGAATTTTTTTCTTAACAAATCAAACTCAGAAGCCAAAACAGGCAACCTCAGTCATGGAATAATTTCCCAGAGGCAGCCCGGCAAGTGATGGAAGATAGGCAGAGAAGGAAAACTTCGTATTCCTGGCAGCTCAGGAGGGCAAATTGATACACTTTGCTAGGCCTAAAAGACAAGTCATACCTGGTTTGGTGAGTGGTTCAGTCATCTTGTTACATGCAGAAATAGATTAAAGAAAATTCAATATTGATATTTGAAACTTATGCAATTTATTCATTTCAGATCTTGGAATTCCCAATGGTGAAAATAGAATACTGTGTCCATGTCAAGTTGTTTTTAGACTATTGCATTTTGCTACATATGTTACCTAGAAAAATGAACCACTGTTTTACCACTGAGCATCTTCAAACTTAGAAGAGAGTAAGATTGACATCACTGTCCGGATCCATTAGTCAAACTACAGTAGCTCTAGACAGGTAGTTTCCGAAATATATCAATCTCATTTATACCCAACAGCAATAACAGACATTGGGTATTTTTCTGCAGTAACAGGAGGCTTCCAAATACTAAGGGATACACACCAATTTTAGGAAAAAGGATTGAAAGTAGGGGGTAAAATGACAAAATAATATCTATAACCTAATGATTATAGAAAAAAAAAATTTTGTTTAGGGTATAGATTAAAATCAGTGAAGGAGTTGTTTGTTTTTTCCTTGCTGATTTGTTTGAGTTTTTGTAGATTCTGGTTATTAGCCCTTTATCAGATGTATAGCTTGTGAATATTTTCTCCCATTCTGCAGGTTGTCTATTTACTCTATTGATTATTTCTTTAGCTGTGCAGAAGTTTAATTTAATCAAGTTCCATTTATTTATTTTTGTTATTGCTGTCATTGCCATTGGGATCTTCTTCAGATATACTTTGCCTAAGCCAATATCTAGAAGAGTTTTCCCAACATTAAAAAGTGGGCAAAAGACATGAACAGAAGCTTTTCAAAAGATCATAGACAAATGGCCAATAAGCATATGAAAAAATGCTCAACATCACTAATTATCAGGGAAATGAAAATTAAAACCATAATGAAATTTCATCTTACCCCAGTTAGAATGGCCTTTACAAAAAGTCCAAAAACAATAGATGCTGGCATGGATGCAAAGAAAAAGGAATACTTACACAATGTTGGTGGAACTGAAAATTAGTACAACCTCTATAGAAAACAGTATGGATATTCCTCAGAGATCTAAAAGTAGTCCATGTGATCTAGCAATCCCACTACTGGGTATTTTCCCAAAGGAAAAGAATTCATTTTATCAAAAAGACTGTAATTGAATGTTTGTTTCAGCACAATTCACAATTGCAAAGATGTGGAATCAACTCAAGTGCCCATCAACTCATGAATGGATTAATAAAATGTGGTATATATACACTATGGAGTATTACTCAGCCATAAAAAAGAATTAATACCTTTTGCAAAAATCTGGATGGAACTGGAGACCATTCTCCTAAGTGTGGCAAGAATGGAAAACAAACACGACATGTACTCACTATTAAATCGGAACAAACCAATGAGCACACATGTGCACAGAGGGAAGTAAAACTCAGTGGAAATCAAGCAGTGGAAAGAGAGAGGAGGGGAGGGGTGAAAACCTACTTAACAGGTACAATGAACACTATCTGGGTGATGGGCACACTTATAACCCTGACTCAAGCACAACAAAATTGATACATGTAACCAAAAAGATTTGTACCTCCATAATATTTTGAAATAATAATAATAATTTTTAAAAATCAGTGAAGAAGCAAAAGATATAGCAAGAAATCAAGCAGTATAATAAACAGGGATCTTCCCAAAAGATATGCCACTTAGGTCTAAATGTGTCTAAGAAAGTAGAAGAATCTGCTTATTCTTGGAAAATTACGGTTCCAATAAATATCACTACAGTATTTATTACTTTTATTAATTTTAAGTAGTTAGTGTCTTGTACCTCAGGCATCCTACATATTAACATTTATAATAAATATAATTAATTTGGATTCTGGAAATGTATAACCTAGAGATGGAAGAATTTGCTAACTTGACTTTCCCTGCCCACTGATGCACTGAAGTAGTATAATATGTATATTAAAAATGATGTGTCCAATATTTTTTTAATCTGGATTGATCTTACTTTCCCAGGCTTCTATTATTAAGGTGAAATATGACATCTCTAAGAGAGTAAATTTTATTTCTTATTAATATAGAAAAATTATATTATGGTTATTTATTTGAGCATGGAATGGTAATGTAGCAGGTATTATGTTCATTATGTCATTTAAATTTTAATTCTCACATCAAAATATCAGCTAAATCAGGACATATCCCTTCTGCTTTTACATTTGAGAAAATTGTAATGCAAAGAATTTAAATAATTGGCTCAATATCACACATTTTATAGATAGAGCCGCCGGAATTTTAAGTCCGCCAAATTCCAAATTGTGCATTTTTCACTCACCTATACTGACCTAAGGCAGAATGAGTGAGAGTTGATTGATGAGAGGGGAATTGTTGTTCTAAATATGATAGTTAGTGTTCAAACATTTATGATAGCACAAGGCTAGGGAAGGCAGGCCACAGGACATATAAAGGATTTTCCTTTCTAGAAGTGCATGCCAGGGACTTAAGAGCAGGGAGCACTCTCTGTGTGTACTTCCATCTCTACCCCACAAAGTGCACAACACAGTGGTCTTGGACCAGAAGCAGTCTGGTGAACATGCACTAATCAAACATCAGGGTCACTAAATGTGAGGAGTTTGGGAGACCACAATAGTAATTCACTAGTGGCTTTAGAATAGAAAAGAAGGTTCTAGGGGTGGCAATCTGGATAAGAAAGGGAAGCTAGGGAACTTGTCTTGAAACTGAACTTGTGTAAAAGAACACTGGTTTGCGTTTAATGCGGAGTCATTTAGGGAGCTGATGGAAATCAGGATGAGCTAAGATGCTTCAGAGTCCACTCCAGTGACCTGAAAGGAAGAGCAGTAGACGGAGAGAATCCCAGGACAGGGAGGAAGGGGTGACAGCTGCACGATGACTTGGAGGGGTCTTTCAGATGAGCAGTAATGTGTGCAGATTGACCTTGGAAGAGGGACAGAGCAGATACTGTGAGGGGAAGAGGCAGGACCTGACGAGGCCTAGACACAGGATTGGCATTGTCTCCAGGGACCAAGTGAAGGAAGACCAGCAAGGAGGCCATGGTTGGCTGTTGGGGGGAAGCAAACCAGTATGGATGCCCCAAAGTTCCCTAGTCTGATGAGGACTATGGCAGATAGATGGCTGCGCTGTGCGGTGCAGAGAAATCGGAGTGATGCTGAGGCAAGCAGGAAACTGATGGCATTTTGGCAACGTGTAGGTCAGTTACGAGTGGATAAAGCAATACCGTGGAAAATACGTGGTCCTTCTTTTTCTTAATGGGATTTGAAACAAAGGGGACAAGGTAATCCTCTTCTTCATATCTCATTTTCTTTACAAAATCCATCCTCTTCCCACATAAACGTTAAAAAATAAATCAATAATAAAAATATCCCAGATTTTTCTATGCCCTCATTGTCTCTCCAAAAGATGAAGCCTATTTTCTCTAGGTTCAAATTTCTTTCAAAGGGGCTATTTTACCAAGAATTTGAAACCGGTTTGGAGCAGAGTTAACCAGGAAGAGCGCAACTCCGAAGGCTCACTCTCAGAATCCAGCTCCACTCTCTACACCTTCCTCGGGAAGTGTCTTTATTCCTGCTGGCAGCAGGATTAATGGCTGTGCACAGAAGAAAACCAACTGTCAAAAAGCGTTTACTTCCTGTAGTTGTCCTCCCTTTCTTTGTGCTGTGTAAGCTTTTTTTTTGTTCCTGGTTTAGATGGTGCGTTGTTCAGGGTTCTTCATGGCAGACCATGGAACCTGCTAGTTTAAGCAGAAAGGGATTGATAAAAGTGTGTAGTTGCCTCATGGAATCTTTGGAGGGCTGAGGAAACAGATTCCCCTGAGCCTCCAGAAATACCCACCATGTCCACACTGTGTAATGGGCCACACAGATGCTGCTGCTTCTGCTGCACTGGAAGCCGCCTCTATAACACCAAGACCAGAAACGTGGTGTTCCCATTTTTAAAAAATTATTTATTCATTTGTTTTTGGTTAGTAAAGGTGATAGCCTATATTCTTGCTGTCTCTCCAAACAACCACGCTAGTAGTAATCATAGCTATTGTTCATTGGAGAAATTCTGTTAAATGGGGAGAAATCATCTATTAAGCGGTCTGAAGCGAGATTGAGAAATCATTTTTCTAATCTCTTAGCTTAATGCAGCCTGTAGCTAGATACTTGTGGCTTTTCAGTATCTGGACATGTTCTGAGACTACCACAGCTTCTTATAGCCTTTACAGTCTCATTAAGCACACAGCTCATGATCAAACTAAACCAAAGCAACTGGTATATGGCACCAGAGCTGAGAGATTATGGGGTGGCCTGTGCAAACCTGTCCATGGTGAGAATTGGGGGAGGCTGTAGCTGTGTGACAATGGCCATAGTCTTTGCTCATATCCTCAAACCTGTAGCTTCTTTGGGCATGTACAGAAACTGCAGGCAACAGTTCAACAGACTTTCTGGAGTCTGTGACTCAAGAGTAGGAGCCACAGTCTTTTATTCAGCCTGCTGCAATGGAAACCACCAACCATCTAATACCTTGGTGTTTCTCTAATACAAGTTTTTTACATATATTAGCAACAGTTCTGACTTCAATTATTTCCTGTCAGTATGAAACTGTAGACCCATTTTTTCCTTCTACACAGATTTGTAATGACCACGTAATGCAAAATTTCCTAGTAGATATGCAAGTGAGAACCATCCTATTCTTGCAGCAGTCAGTAGATAAAAAAGGGAGAGATGATCATGTTGGCTAAATCTTAGAAATAAGGTGACTTAAAAATGGTTTTAATAAGATGCTGAGAGACAATGTGTGAGTTTTATTTACTGGGTTGCATCTGTCCCCTTCTCTGTGAATAATTAAGAGTTGACAGTTCATGGAGCTCCACAGCCTCTCTTATGGAGAACTGTGTTCACCTGGGGTGACAAGTTACTGAGAAAAGAACAGACTATCAATAATAGTTTTATATTTTTAAAACAATAATTTCTTCTCACTCCAGACAGAAGCAACATGCTGTGCAAAATTATACATCATGTAGCAGCAGCTGAGAAGTCAACATATATCACTATCAATGCTGCCTCTATAAAAGCCAAAAAAATTACCATATCTAACAATAATTTTTACTTTAACAGAAAGAACAAGGGACACAGAAAGAAACCAACTTATTCTTATAAATGGTTGGTTTAACACACAGTGAACAAATTGATGCGTAAATTGGCTTTGATGAATGATTGTGTTAAATGTGGTTATTTATTATGAGTTCCATTACATAAATTGGTTGCAAAATTATAACAAATGTTCTTTATTAATCTTACCTTCTCCATGGCTAGAGAATGACTCAAGGTAATTATCTTTCATGGACTTCAGCACCATTGGTGCTACATGCTGAGGAGGGCATACTAGTTCTGATAATATGCACAGAATAGAAGAAACATGTTTTTTCTTTGCTTCTGACATGGGGGTATGATATTTCTTATACAGTGTCCTTCATCTCCAATGAAATCCCTTAAATTGTTAGTTTGGGGTATTTTTGCAGTAGTAGCCGCCATAGGTGTAAGAAATATCTTACATATTATGGTTTTCATGGCATGACACTTGAAATTTAAGCAGGTGGCATAGATCCTATTCTTGATGAACTTAGAGTTTAACTAGGTGCTTTGGGGCCACATTTGGCTACCTCATAGGAGTTTCAAGCACTTGCTCTATGGAGCAGTGGCAGATTGCAGAACTGTCTTAATGTTTTCCTCTTCAGCATGGGATATAAATAACTGGAAGATAGTGTCTTTCTGAGAAAGGAAAGGAAATATTTCTTCTAAAAACACTCTCGTGATCTGACTTTCAACCAGGTAAAGAGCTGCCTGAGTAGATGACCTCTAGAATAGAGAACTTGTAGCCACCACTTAGTTATCAGGGGCCACTTTTTTTAGTAATGAGTTGTTCAGCTCCCTGCTTCTCCTCCTCCTCTCCCCATGGACATGTTCTTGTCTTTTAAGCTCTCTTATATCCCTGAGAGGGCGAAAATCAAAAAAGAAGAAAAATGATTCATTCTGTTAACTATGTATCTCTGACTAATGACTGAAGATGAGGTTAAATGGTGTGGTTGGGACAGTGTTTATAAATCATCACTATATAAAAGGATATAACAAACATAGCAGTGCAGATTTGCAGTCTGGAGAAGTCACAGACAGATGGTATAGATGCATTTTTCATTATTGAATATCAAACAGCACTGATTTGTAAGCTCCTGAGCTAGCTACTGAGTGCTCGAGGTGGGTGGGGGAGAAAGAAAGTCTATTGCACAAGAAACACTAACCAGCAGCCTGACACCCCAAAACTTGCTTTAACTTGATGCCAATTGTTCATCACTCATACGGATACTTACACAGTTTATCAGTTAGGCGGTAGTTCAGCAATGAAAGAGAATATACAAAATGACAGTAAATTAAACAAGTTAGAAGTTTGTTTTTTTTTCACTCTTAGGTGAATATCTGTATAGGTAAATTAGTACTTACATGTGGCTTCTTTTATCTTGTTGTATTATCAGGCGTGACTTCTTTTCCAAAATTCACTTCATGGTGCAAGACAGTTGCATCAGCTCCAACTCTCATGTCTGCGTTTGAGTCAGCAGAATAAGGAAAAGTGAGGAGAAGGGTATGTTCCCTCCTATTAAGGACATTTGCTGGAAGTTGCATAGACAACTTCCACATACATATAATTAGCCAGATCTAGCCATAAGAGAGGCCAGAAAATGAAGTCTTGATTCCAACTTGTCACATGCCCAGCTAAATATTGTATATTCTGGGACTTTCAGTTTCTGCTCAGGATGTATAATGCTATAAAAAGCATCACTTCCATACTTACAGCAACAATTACAACAACAGCAGCATCAGCAAAACACCAAATAATCTGAAAATGTACAACTTTTCAGAGAAGTGATGAGTACCAACCAACCTAAAATCTAAGGAAAGTCAGGCATACCCAATAAGGTTAGGTCATGAGTATTTGCTTATCTGGGTTAGACATTATTTATCACAGGTGAGAAGGTTGAGCTTAATTTTTAAATGAATTGCTAGTTCAACTGTGGGCTGAGAAGAGAATACAGAGCTCCCCACCGGAGGGCACAAATATGATATTTCACTCATCACAGACTTCTCTGCAAAGGATCAGGTGATCACACAAAAGATGAGCAAGAGTCCTGAAAATGTGTCCCTTACAATGCAGGCCTGGAATATTGAGGGGACTGGGGAGAAAGCACAGATCACTCTCCCCTGTCTCTTCTGTGAACAAAATCCTTAAACTGCTGGAAGGAGAGCTACCATAACCTGATGCTCTTAGTGTACTGATGAAAACTCAATGGGAAGGGAACAACAAGAACAAAACCCTGTACTTCTGACAGTGGATAGAAAACCTGTTGGGTCCAGACTTACAGTGAGAGTGGGACAAAATTACTGACCAAGATTCAGGGAAACAACACCTGCTGAAGACTGAGGCTTAAGCAAAATGACAGAGAATGCCCTGACTCCCAACCCAATTTTTCCCCCATAAAGCTAAGAAGCATCAATAACCAGTAACAGTGGCCTACTGCCTGAGGAGGACCCAGAGAGAGACACTTTTGGAGCAATAGTGCAAAAAGAAGGACCAAAACTGAGGGTGGGACAGACATTTTCCTATTTGAGGAAAAGCCTCTGTAGCAAACCAGCACACATGCTGAAAAGAAGGTAACCTTAGAGTATTTGGAGCCTATGTTGTACTGAGAGTAATCATGGAAACACTCAAACGTCCAGCTAAATGCCTAATAAGAATGACTCAACCACCCCCAACACACACACACACACACACACACACACACACACACACACAACAACACACTAAGCCTAAAATAAAAAAGATGTGTCCATTTCCAGGGCTCAAAATCTCCTACCTCATATTCTATTGTTTTACACAAAATGGCAAACTCTTGCTTTCAACAAAAAACATTGAGGCATTCAGAAAAAAAGTAAATAAAAACAACTCACTGTCAAAAAACAAAGTCATCAGCAGATCCAGGCTTAGATATGATACAGATGTTAGAAATATCCAATAGGGAATTTAAAATAAATATGAACATGGTAAAGGCTCTAAAGGAAAAGGTGGACACCATGAAAGATCAAGTCAGTAATTCAGCAGAGAGAAAGTATAAGAAAGAAACAGAAATACTAGATAGGGAAAGCACAGTAACAATGACAAAGAATGCCTTCAAGGGACTTATCAGTAGATTCAACATACGTGAGGAAAGAAACAGTAAACTTGAAGATAAGTCAATATAAATTACACAAATTAAAGTGCAAAGAGAAAAATGGAGAGAGAGAAAGAGAAATTAAAAAACAAAGAGAAAAATGGAGTGGTGGGGAGAGAGAGAGAAAGAGGGAGAGAGAGAGAGAACACAGAGTATAGAAAATATTTAAAGAAATACTGCCTGAGGGCTTTCCAAAATTAAAGACCCTATGCACAAAATGATAAGATCCAAGAAGTCTATCTAAGAGAGCACCAAGCATATAAGTACAAAAACAGACTCATAAACAAGCAAACAAACATACAAACAAACAAAAAAAACCTAGGCATATCATATGAAAACTGCTGAAAACCAAAGACAGAAGGAAAAAAATATAAGAATTACAGGTTTCTCATGAGAAACTATTCAAACCAGAAAGAAATGGAGCTATATCTTTTAAGTGGTCAAAGGAAAAAGAAAAAATCTCTCAGCCCAAAATTCTATATCCAGTTAAAATATCTTTCAAACGCAAAGGAGAAATAAAGACATTCTCAAACAAATGAATAAAATAAGAGGATTAATGGAAAGAGCAGCATTAAAAGAAATATTAAAGGTAGAAACAATATGCTATCTGCCATAACTTAGATCTATACAAAGACATGAAGTCCACTGGAAATATATCAAATGTAGTTAAATATAAAATTCATTTTTAAAATTTTTAATTGATCGTCAAAACTGAATATCTAAAGCAAAAATAATAGCAATGCATTGTGTGTTTATAGCATATGTAAAATTAAAATATATGACACCAATAGCACCAAAAATAGAAAGGAGAAATTGGAAATATATTATTGTAAAGTCCTGACAATCTTGTGAAGTGATAATATATATATTATTTGATATATATTATAAATTCTCAGGCAACCACTAAAATATTTTAAAAGGGTATAACCAATACGCTAATAACTATGTTAAAATGGGATAGTAAGAAACATCAAAAGAAAGGTAGAAAGATGAAAAATAACAAAAAAAGAGACATGGAGACTTTAATCAAAACATATCAATAATTACATTAAATATAAACAGTCTAAAAATATTAATTAAAGGGCAAAAATTATTCGATTGCATAAAAAAGTAAATTCCAAGTATATGCTATATACAGTTAATCAACTTAATTATAAAAACATCGATAGGCTAAAAGTAAAAAATGGAAAAAGATATACCATGCATATACTAATCAAAAGAAAGCTAAAGTGGCTATATTAATATTAGTAGAGTAAGAAATATTTCCCAGGATAAAGAGCTACATTACATAATGATGATGGGTCAGTTCTTTCAGGAAAATTGAATGGTTAGGAACCTAACAACAAAATTACAAAATATATGAAGTAAAGTTTGATAGAACTGAATGAAAAAAAATGTCCAGAAGTATGGTTAGATACTTCAACACTTTTCTCCCAGCATTTGATAGAACAAGTAGACAGAAAATCAGTAAAGATATAGAAAACTTGAAGAATGCTACCAAGTAACTTCACCTATTTGACATTTCTAGAGTATTCCACCCAATTACAGCAGAATACACATTCTCTTCAAGTGTACACGAAATATTCCCCAAATTAAGCCATATTCTGTATGGTAAAACAAATATCAACAAATTTAAAAGAACTGAAATTATTTGAAGTATGTTCTCAGACCATAACAGAATTAAACTGGAAATCAACAAGAAAAAGCTACCTAGAAAATTACCAGATGTGTGAAAATTAAGTGACTCACTTCTAAATATTAGGTATTGCGTTTTTATTGAAAGAGAGAAAATGAGATATTGTGGAATAAGTAGGCTCTTCTAGACACAAACATATGAACACAGTGCTTATGCTGACAGAGGATTTCAGGTTAGGTCACTGAAATAAGTGTTTAATGCAGTTCTTATTGACTGAATGCTGTGTCCCCCCAAATCCATATGTTGAAGCTGTAACCTCCAACGTGATGCTATTAGGATGCGGGAGGCCTATGGGAGGTATTATGATTAGGTTTAGATGAGGTCATAAGGTGGGGCCCTCTTATACGAAGAGGAAGAGGGACCAGCGCTCTTTCTTTCCCCACCATGTGAGGACACAGTGAGCATGCAGCTGTCTGCAAGCCAGAAAGAAGGCCCTGGACAGCAATGGAATAGGCATGCACCTTGACCTGAGACTCCCCAGCCTCCATACCTTTGAGAAATAAATACCTGTTGTTTAACCCAGCCAGTCTATGGTATTTTATTACAGCAACCAGAGCAGATGAAGAAAGCAGTGCGTAGTACTATATTGGAAAAGTCATCACCTTAATTTTTTTCCATCTACCAAATCATGTTTATCCTTTGACCAAAATACTAGATTTCTTAACCTTGCCAGCTCTTTCTGCTCATTGTCTCCTTTGATTAAGATTGTTGCTCCTTAACCTATATATCCACTCCTCTTCTGCCTTCCCATAGTGCTCTTCCGGGAGAGCAATTAAAAAACCAAGTTGATGCAATAGCTAGCAACCCCAATAGCACCACCTGGAGAAGGACCTCTGCTATCTGTTAGTATCAACAGTAGAACAGACTATTAAAATACTCCAGAACAGTGGAAATAGCCAGTAAAACGGACAAGGCAATATGAGCTCCTTTCCATTTGCTGTGTTAGGCTAGTGATGCCGTATGATACATATGTGGGAGACACAATGACACACACCAAGCGCAATGCAGGCTCTGCATGTTTCTTTCATCCATCCACTAAGCCCGTCACCATCTGATTTATATTCTACTCCTGCCCAAACTCCTGCGTAGTCAACCTCAGTGATGTTCATTCTCTTGTGGTTACAAGAGACTTAGAGACTTAGTCTCTAAATATCTTGATAATCAAGACATGTCCTTCCTCTGAATGCAGCAATTTTGTTTAATTATACTGAATCACTAGATTCTATTTTTAATAAGGAAATATAATATGTATGATATCCTTCAATATGCTTGAGCATATAATTGTAAATTTCCATTATAAAACCTTTAACCCCAACTTCATTTCATTCCTTTTCTTAATGAAGATTTGAGCATGCTCCAACATGCTATATTTTCTTTGCAATTAATATTGCTTATTATTTTTTTATTTAGGTAATATCTTTCTTTACTGTTAGATGGTAAGTTTTATAAGGGCATGGATAATCACTTGGTTTTGCTCATTTTATCCCCAGCACCTACCTGACACATTGGCTCAATAAATATTTGTTGCATGAGTGAATAAATGAATGAATAGATGTAGATTATGTCCCACAGAGGTTGTTCTACACACACACACACACACACACACACACACATGCACACACTCACCCACACCTATTCATATGGCATCCTCAGACTTCTTCACTAATAGACACGTACCAGCATTTCTCCAGCAGTGTTTGACACAGTTATCGTACCATATTCATCAGACATGCCATGCTTATTAGCCTGGGGGCATACTTACAAGCTATGCAGCAAAAAGGCCATCCCTGCCATGATAGTTTATTGCAAAAGAGAAGGAATAAAATAAAGCAAGCGTCTAGTGCTACAGATACACAAACCAATAAACAAACAAAAGGTCTAAGCTGCGATGGCATCGTTGTGACAGCAATGTCTTGAAGAAACTCCGCTGGTTCTACCTCCTGTCAGAAGCAATGAATGCCTAGTGTGTGTGTGTACTGTAATGGAACTGGAAAGAAACTGCCAGTCCTTTCAAGCTGTCAACATGCAAATGGTAGATGAATCTTCCCAAAGGTGAACACTGTCAGTACACAAATTCTCTGTTTTAGTCAGGGTCGTGGCTTTCTGTGCTATTATGCTATTATCACCAAAAAATCATCACTAAAATATCACATTATCAAAACTGTGTATTTTAAAAGGCATTCAGAGTTGTGAAGATGCAGAGTAGATGGAAGTTTGTTCATGATATACATAACTAGGTTCTGATAGTCACGGAAGATCCTGATTTTAGCTTTCCTGCGTCTTGGCAGTGAGGAACTCAGAAGGGAAAATCTCCCTGTTCCCTTGACCACTCCCTCATCATCCATCTTACGATCCCACCTACTTCAGCATTTTCCTTAGTGTCCAGAAAAAAGACATGCCAAAGGAGTAAAGAGAGGGCAAGAGAGGTCAGTAGCATCTGATATGTTGGATTCAGCTAAGATTTCCCCATACAAGAAATCTGATTTCAGGCTGAACTGCAGCACTAAGCCAAGGTTGGTCTATCCCCCAAAAGTGGTCACAAAGGGTCACTTTGCAGAGTATAAGAGGAGGCAGACTGTGACTTGTCATCCAAACCTTCTCAAGTTAGGGTGTAGAGAAAATATTTTTGGCCAAACACCTAACCATTCTCTTCTGTGAGACAGGACTCTGCAGTGAGATGGTATCAGTTAAACCCTAAAATTTCCCTTCTCATTTTACAGAGAAATAACAGTCACAGAATGTGGGATAGGGGAGTAGCTAGGGAAGTGAGGGAAAGAGCTTAATTGGTTATGAGTATAGTCAGAAAAGACACAGCTATCTTTTATTTCTCGATGTACTCCAAAGATAGGAGACACAACTCTGCAGAAGTCAGTCCTTCTGCCTCACAAGATGACTCCTCTGAGACAGATACAGGTATGAACCAGAATTGCCAGCGTTTTGGTGGGGAGGGGGAGGTAGTGTCATCACAGAGGATGCTTATTCTGCACATGATATAGACAGGTCTGACTCGCTCTTTACTTTCATTGGCATTTTATTATGAACTTCACTGTGGCAATGGAAAGGATAAACTTGATCTCTGAGCAGTGACAGCCAATGGCCCATTTATTTCCAGTGTCTGTATTTTCCAGAGCTCCAGTGGAAACATGGTAATCTTAATACCCGTCTGATATTGGCATTTAGAAAAGAGCTTGATTCTTGTTCAATTTACAGTACATCCAGTCCTTTGAAAGGCTTATTCTAATGCAAGGTCATGCAATATGTTTGTGTGCAATTGATGGTGAATTTTCATGCCAGTTGAGCTTTATGCCAGAATCCAATGTAATTGTTAAAACAAACAACTTCACTTTTATTTCAGCACAAATTTTGCACCCAGGGTTACCAGATGTCTCAGGTTTATTTCAAAAGAGAATGTTCCACAAAGTCATCATCCTCTGGCCATGAATGTGTGAGTTCTTTGTTCAGCCACACATTGATTTTTTTTTTTTTTTGCTGCTGTTAGGAAAAACACACATACCCAATCTACCTGTTCATATCTCAACCTCCTGGGTATCTTGAAATTTTTTTGTGTGTTTCTGAAAATGAGCACTCTCTCCTGATTCAAGACTTCTTCCATCATCTCCTTTATTCTTCTCTCCTCCATCATGATTAAGCTCAGTACCTTGTAACTCACTCAGTATGAAACTAACCACCCAAGTCACTGCCATCCTCAAAACACCTCCCTCACCTTCAAGCATGAACAGTCTTCTGCCTCTGCCTGCCCCCACCCATATTCTTCATGCACTGCCTCAACTACCACTGCTTGAGAGTCTTGACTTATATTTATTTTTATTTTCCTTTGACAATACTGTGGTTTACATGGCATCCAACCCCTTTGGATGAGATCCTCTTTCTACAGAATAAAGGCCAGGTCGGGAAGTGAAGAAGGCCGCTTGGATTTGGAAGGTGTGATTGAAAGGAATGGTGACTATTGCCAATACAGACAGTGCATGAAGCCAGGAAACAGATGTTAAAGTCCTTTTCAGAAAAGGTTCTAAGAGTCACATTGGTGATGGATGGACAAAAGTTAATCAGCGCAAAGGAGTTTGACCTGTATTGCTGAGGCTATGTTGGGCAGTCAGAGAGCATGAAAGGGACAAGATGCAAGTGCAGTCCAGTGAATGGGAGTGTATTGGGCATCTTCAGAGAAGGTGGACTGTAAGGTATGCTGTAAGGTTTTTTTTTATGGACATCTAGAAGGGCATTTTCATGTATTTTTAAATGGATTTCATGGATATTTACATAGATTAATGGCATCCATCTGTAAAATGAATGGCAGTAATATTTAATCTATCCTTCTACTTCAGTGGAATGTCAGATAAATGAAATTACTGTGGACTGGAGTGACTTTCAGCAGGCTCTGTAAACATTTTTCAAAAAGAAGAGGAAGAAAAAAGTCATAGTTTATTTTTTCAGAAGCCTAGAAGGAAGCCTATAGGCATATGAGAATCAGAAAGCATAACCAAATGAAATTTTCTCTATGATATTGACTGTCTCTTTTATGATATATTCTCTCTCTCTCTCTTTAACTTTCTTTTGAATTTGACTGTGAGTGGATTTGCTGATGACAGCTGCTGTGTTGTACTAGCCTGGGAATCTGGAAGCAAAAGAGAAAGTACCAGATAACTGAGAGAAGAGAGAAAATGCCATAATGAAGCAGAAAGTAAGAGGAAATTACTGAAAATTGTGTGTGTTGGGCGGAGAACAGATGAAATCTTGTAGCCCACTACTTTGCTTAAGTTTTCTTATAGACTTCTTTAACCACTCCTAAAAGTGTGGGGAGGGCAGGATTATTACTTATGATGGTATAACTGGGCCAAATCTAGGTTTCCACCCAGGTGTGGTGGCTCACGCCTGTAATCCTAGCACACTGGGAGACTGAGGTAGGAGGATAGCTTGAACTCAGGAGTTTGAGACTGGCCTGAGCAAAAGCAATACCTTGTCTCTACTAAAACAGAAAAATTAGCTGGGCATTGTGGTGTGCGTAGTGCATGTCATGTGTGTAGTCCCAGCTACTCGGGAGGCTGAGGCAGGAGAATCGCTTGAGCCCAGGAGTTTGAGGTTGCTGTGAGCTAGGCTGACGCCACGGCACTCTAGCCTGGGCAACAGAGTGAGACTCTGTCTCAAAAAAAAAAAAAAAAAAAAGAAAAGAAAAGAAAAAAAAAATAAATCTAGGTCTCCACATAGGTTGAATACTTCATCTTCCTTTTCAGGAAATTTTGAGGCTCTGTCTAATGATTGATCCAGTGCTTTGCTGCATTCCAAACCATTCTTGTTTTGAGCCAGGAAGGACACTAGCCTCTTTTCAGAAGAACGAACCAGATTGATTTGCCCTCTGGCAGCTGTTAAGACCTGTAGAATGACCCACCGGGCATCTCCAGGAGGGACTCCCTCCCACCTGCTCCATCCCAGGGAGGTGCTGGGATCACAGAAGGCTTCCAGCTGAGTGTATGCTTGATCTTCAGCCCTGAAGAGGGACTATGCCAGATGTTGTTTCCTTCTGTATAGGGACATATTCATTTAAGCAGCAGCCACCAAATCTAAAGATTTTTAAAAAGCCTTTTTCATATCTAATATTTAATATCTACTTTAATTAAAATGAACACGTATTTAAATTATTTAAGAAGGTAGCTCTTTTATCACGAGTGCTCATTTCCAAAGACTGAAGACAGCAGAACTCAGCCTCCTCAAGTCCTAATTAAAGGTGATAGCCTGAATTAGCATGTAACTACCTGTAATGTTTGTCACATCACTAGTAAATGTAGTTTTAATGTTCTTATTTTTTTCTTACTTGAGATTTCTCTCTAAAGGCAAAGTCTTAGTCCATTTGGGTTGCTATAACAAAATGTCATAAACTGGGTGGCTTATAAAAGACAGAAATTTATTTCTCATGGCTCTGGAAGCTGGAAAGTCTAAGATCAAGGTGCCAGCACACTTGTTGTCTGGTGAGAGTCCACTTCCCAATTTATAGAATCAAAACTTCTTGCTGTGTCTCCACATGGTGGGAGCAGTAAACAAGCTACCTTGGCCTGTTTTACGAGGGCACTAATCCCATATACGAGGGCTGTGCCCTCATGACCTATTCACATCCCAAAAGTCTCACCTTTTAATACTATCACATTGGAAAGTAGGTTTTTACATATGAATTTTGGGGGACACAAATTCAGACCACAACACTCCCCCTTCCCAGAAAAAAGTGGTGAATTGTGTTGCAGTGTAGTGGATTCCTGAAGTTTATGAATGGTAATGATTACTTGGAAGCACTGAAGGAACCCTCCAGATTTTCCCAAGCGTTATTAACTGTTTGTAACTATAACATTTGCTTAAGGACTGATTATTTGATATTTGATGTCACTCCTTGATTTCTAAAACACAGCTGAATTGCTCTTGGTAGCTAGTCAACATTGAAATTTGTAACTTCTTTTCTAATGAGCCAAAATCTGAGGAGTTTAACCAAGGTAAAAATAGGTGACACTGGTTCAGATTTTTTATTACCCTCTTGCAATCATATCGACAAAGAAATTAGTTGTCCCACAGCATGATGTAACCTGACTTGAGCTGTGATTTGATAAGACACATGCAAGGAAAGATGGGAATTTCAAGAAGCAGGGTCTCACTAAAAGCCCTTGAAAGAGTGTCCCATGATGAACTGAGGTTTCTGATTTACTCTGGTAGGGCACAAAAGACTCAAGGGACAGAGGGATGTCTTTGTTTATTAGTTTATTTTTGTGTAGTCCTTGATTTTTTTGCCCCCAGGAATTAAGGATTTTTCCTACCAGTTGCTTCAACTGCCCAGCCTTATTTCTTCTCTCCTTCTGGCAATGGATTTCACCCTCTGGTCACAGAGATGGGACCATAAGCCAAGTCAGAACAACATCCTTCTGAACAGAATGGTTAGCACAGGGTATGTAATCAAAATAGGCCAAATTGGATTGTTCCCCGGGAAAATTTTAAATTGTAGTTGCCAGGGAAGTGCTCATTTCTCTCTAATTGGGTAGCTAAAAGGAAGTGAGCCAAAAGTAGCATAAAGTCATGATCCCTCTCTTTAGAGGAGCTGAAGATTTTGAAAAGCCACTCTGCAAAGAAAGAATCATAATTGTAACTGAGGCTCTAGTTCCAGATGTTCCGAGGCCAGCTTCCCCTTGCTGTTTCTATCATTTGATTAGATGAGCCAATATAGTTCTCTTTTCTTTAAGCAAATTTACTTTTTGTCACTTGCAACCCAAGACTCCTGACTAAAACGGTGACCTTAAATATAAAGGTGTATCACCCTCTTGCTGCACTGTATTTGAATTAAGCTTTGTTTTCTCCAGCAACCCTCAACCAATGATGGTCAGGCGTTGTATAAAATATGTCAGCTTCTTCATCTCTTAGGTAGCATAACTTAGAAAAATATGTCTTGGCTTTTCTTAGTGTTTCCCTTTAACATGGAGCTTTAGTTGCCCACTCTAGTAGACGACTTAGTAACACATTCTTATTTTCTGCCTTCCCTTCCATGTGTCCTTTACCCATTCTCAAATAATGTTTCTTTCCTACACTTCCCATGTAAGTGACTTGCATTTAGTTCCTGGTCTTAGGGTCTGCTTCTTAGGGAGAATCTAACCTAAAATGGAACTTGAGAAACCAGTAATAAAGTATTTCTTATTTGAAATTCTCAGGAGAGGTATCTGAAACTTATTACTCTAAAATCAAGAAGGTTTTAGAAGATAAGTGATAGGACACAGTTTTGTATCAAAAATAAGACCTTACTTTTATAGCCAAATGATTTTTGACAGGGTATCAAGACAATTTAATGGAGAAAGAAAGGTCAACAAGCAATGCTGGATCAAGTAGATATCCACATGTGAGGAAAAAGAGGAGAAGGAGGAGGAAAAGGAAGGAAGAGGAAAAGGAGGGAAGAGGAAGAGGAGGGGGAAGAAAGAAAGGAGATTCTAAGTCATTATATACAAAAATTAATTCAAAATAAATCATAGACCTAAATATAAGAGCTAAAATTGTAAAACTCTTAGAAGAAAACATAGATGTTAATATTTTTGATCTTGGATTAGGCAATGATTTCTTAGATATGACATCAAAATCACAAGAACAAAACAAAGTAAACAAATTGAACTTCATCAAAACAAAACAAAGCAAAAATCCTTTGTGCTTCATATGACACAATTAAGAAAATGATAAGACAACCCAGATGATATGATTTTCTATGTAGAAAATCCAAAAGAATAAAACAAAAAATCTATTCCTGGAACTAATAAGCAATTATAACAAGGTTGCAAGACGCAAGGTTAATATATGAAAGTCAATCATTTTCTTATATACCAACAGTAAACAAGTAGAATTTGAAATTAAAACATATTATCGTTTACTTTAGCATACAAAATACTTGGGTAACATATAATACAATATGCACAAGATCAATATGAGAAAAAAAACCCCACAAAACTCATGAAAGAAATCAAAGAACTAAATAAATGGAGAGATATTCCATGTTCTTGGTTAGGAAAACTCAATGTTATTAAGATGTCTGCTCTTCCCAACTTGATCTATAGATTGAAATCTATGATCATGTAATCCCAGTAAAAATCCTAGCCAGTTAGTTTGTGGATATGAACAAATATTCCAAAGTTTATATGGAGAGGCAAAATGAAATAGTGAAGGAAAACAAAGTTGGAATACTGACACTATCAGACTTCAAGACTTCCTATAAAGCTACAGTAATCAAGACAGTCTGGTATTGGTGAAATATAAGCAAACAAATCAATGGAACAAAATAGAGAGCCCAGAAACAAGCCCATGTAAATATAGTTAACTGATCTTTGACAAAGGAACAAAGGCAATACAATGAAATAAAGATAGTATTTTCAGCAAATGCCTCTGTAACAACCAGACAGCCACATGTAAAAAGAAAAAAAAAATGAATCTAGACACAGACCTTCACAAAAACTAACTGAAAATGGATCACACACCTAAATGTAAAATGTAAAACTAAAAAACTCCTAGAAAATAACATAAGAGAAAATATATATGACATTGGGTTTGGCAATGACTTTTTAGATATAAAGCACAATCTAGGAAAAAATAATTGGTAAGTTTGAGTGATAAGTTGGAGTTTATTAAAATTTCAAACCGCTACTGTGTGAATGACACTATCGAGAGAATGAGAAGACAAGCCACAGACCAGGAGAAAATATTTGCAAAAGACATATTTGAAAAAGGTCTATTATTCAACACATACAAAGAGCTATTTAAACTCAACAATAAAAACAAACAACCTGATTCAAAAATGGGCCCATGACCTTAACAGATACTTCACCAAAGAAGATACACAGATGGCAAATAAACATATGAAAAGATGCTTCCAATCATATGTCATCAGAGAAATGCTAACTAAAACAAAAATGACATGTCATTACAAACCTATTCAAATGGCCAAAATCCAGAACACTGGGGCAGGCGCGGTGGCTCACGCCTGTAATCCTAGCACTCTGGGAGGCCGAGGTGGGCGGATCGCTCAAGGTCAGGAGTTCGAAACCAACCTGAGCAAGAGCAAGACTCCTTCTCTACTAAAAAAAATAGAAAGAAATTAATTGTCCAACTAAAAATATATAGAAAAAATTAGCCAGGCATGGTGGCACATGCCTGTAGTCCCAGCTACTTGGTAGGCTGAGGCAGAAGGATTGCTTGAGCCCAGGAGTTTGAGGTTGCTATGAGCTAGGTTGATGCCATGGCACTCTAGCCTGGGCAACACAGTGATACTCTGTCTCAAAAAAAAAAAAAAAAAAATGTCAGAACACTGACACCGAAGCAAAGATTTGGAGCAATAGGAACTCTCATTCATTGCTAGTGGGAATGCAAAGTGGTACAACCACTTAGGAAGACGGTTTGGCTGTTTCTTACAAAACAAAACAGACTCTTACCATACAATTCAAAAATTGCATTCCTTGATGTTTGCCCAAAGAATTAGAAAACATACCCACACAAAAACCTGCATGTCGATGTTTATAGTAGTTTTATTCATAATTGCCAAAACTTGGAAGCAACCAAGAAAGATGCTCTTCAGTAGGTAAATGGATAAGTAAACTAAGCATCCATAAAATGAAATATTATTCAGCACTAAAAATAAATTAAATATCAAGCTAGAAAAGACATGTAGAAAACTTAGCATATTGCTTCCTAAGTGAAAAAAGCTAATTAGAAGAGACTACATACTCTGTGATTCCAACTATATGACATTCTGTAAAATGCAAAACTATGGAGGCAGCAAAAAAATCAGTGTTGCAAGGGGTTAGCAGGTGGGAAGGATAAACAGGAAGAGTACAGAGGATTCTTAGGGCAATGAAATTACTCTATATGATACTACAATGAGGGATGATATATTTGTCGAAACCCACAGAATACACAGCACTAAGAGTGAACCCTAATGTAAACTATGGACTTTAGGTGATTATGATATGTCAGTGGAGGTTCATCAATTGTAAAAAAAAATATACCACTCTACTGGAAGATGTTGATAATGGGAGAGGCTGTCCATGTGTGGTGGCAGAGGGTGTATGTGTGGGAATGCTCTGTACTTTCTGCTCAGTTTTGCTGTGAACCTAAAACTGCTAAAAAAAAAAAAAGTCTATTTTAAAAAAAATAAAAAGACAATGCACATAATGGGAGAACATATTTGCAAATCATATAGCTGATAAGGAATTTGTGTTTTGAGTATACAAAGAAGTCTTAAAACTCAAAAAAGACAACCCAATTTTTAATGTGCAAAGGATTTGAATAGAAATTTCTCCAAAGAAGATATACAAATAACCAATAAACACATAAAAAGATGCTCAACATCATTCATTATAAGGGAAATGCCAATCAAAACTATGAGGTAACTCTTCACACCCACTATGATGGCAGTGACCAAAATGATGGACAATAACAAACACTGGTGAGGATGTGGAAAAACTAGAATCCTCATATATTGTTAAGGGGAATGTAAAATGGTGTTGCTGCTTAGGAAAATTGCTTGGCATTTCTTTAAAAGGTTAAATGTAGAGTAACCATATGATCCAGCAATCTACGTCTAGATATATATCCATGCAAAAACATGTCTACAAATGTCTGTAGCAGCATTAGACATGAGAGCCAAAAAGTGAAAACAATCCAAATGTTCAACAATTGATTAGTGGCTAAGCAAAATGTGGTATATGAAATGGTATTTGGTCTCATAAAAGGAATGAAATATTGACAAGTGTTGTGATATGGACAGAGCTTAAAAGCACGCCACATGAAAGAAGCTAGATATAGAGGACCATATTGTATGATTCCATTTATAATAAATGTCTAGAATTGAGTCAGAAAGTAGACCAGTGGATTCCAGGGCCTAGGGAGACAGGGCAAATAGGGAAAGACTGCTAACGGGCTCAGAGTTTCTTTTTGGGGTGATGAAATTGTTAGATAGTGGTTATGGTTGCAAAACTCTGTAAATATACTAAAAACTACTGAATTGAACATTTTAAAATGGTAAATTTTGTGGTATATGAATTCTATAATGTCTCAATAAAGCTGCTATTAAAAACAAAACAGCAACAAGAAAAGAAATAGTTTGAGTTTTATAAATCCCAAAAGCAAAAGTCAGGAGGAGAAAGTGTTTTTTGTTTCTTGATTTCAAATTCATTTGCTTATTTATTTTTTGAAATGCCAAATCAGAGGAAGAAAAAACTACTCAGCTAGAGCTCTGAGAATTCCGAAACAAATTTAATGTTTAGTTGCTCATCCGATTTTTTTTTTAGCAGAGAAGCTACATAAATAAATTAAATTTCCAGGAGAAATGAGGAGGTAATCATCTTGTACAGTAGAATCTAGTCTAGGCAAACCTGGGTTCAAATCCCTTGACTGCCAAGTAATGGTTATGGGCAAGTTAGTTGCCCTCTGTAAAATGTAATTTACTAATTTATTCAGTGATAATAATTATACACATTTGCAGATTTGTTTAGCCACAAATGTTGAATGAAGAACTATTATGTGCAGAACACATTTCTGGCAGTGGTACCACAATATAATAGAAGACAGATAAACTCTCTGTCCTTGGAGAGCTCACATACTAGGGAAGAAGACAGACAACAAGTAAACTAAATAAATAAGCTAGACAGTTTCAGTCTATGAAAAGTGCTACAAAGGAAAATAACAGGGATATATGGTCATGAGTGATGGTGAGTTGAGGGTTGATTTTAAACCACGTAATCCAGAAAGTTCTCTCTGAAAAGATGATATTTGAGCAAAAAACAGAAAAATAAGGAATCAGTTATGCAAGGATATTCAGAAAGCTTCCTAGGCTAAGAGAACTGCAAGTCTTAAGGTCAGGAGGATAAAGAGCGAAAGAGGTGGAAAAGAGAAATGTTTAACAAAGGTCAACCTGACCAAAGTATGGTAAGGGGAAGAA
Source organism: Lepilemur ruficaudatus (assembly GCA_963574885.1). Classification (NCBI taxonomy): domain Eukaryota; kingdom Metazoa; phylum Chordata; class Mammalia; order Primates; family Lepilemuridae; genus Lepilemur; species Lepilemur ruficaudatus. The sequence goes on from CAUYRT010020293.1 coordinate 58,236, forward strand.
GGGGTTAATGTAGGAGGTAGTCACGGGCCATATAGGTCCAGGGCTAACACCCGTGACGAGGAGGAAATGGGATCATACATGGAGAATTCTTAGCTTCCCTGTTTAGCAAGTGGTATGCATTGTTAGGTACAATAAAGTCATTGTCCAGTGGCTTGATTTCTCCTAAGGGATGCAACAGGAAGTGCCATATGGCTGTGATATCCTTCTCTAAATTGACAATTAGGAATGGCCTGATTGCTCTCACCAGCAAGTCAGTGACCCCTTTCCCCCCTCTCCACTCTATGGGTATTCCCCTCAGAATGTGGACTTCATCAAATGGGGACAGGCCTCTTAGGAGAGAAGCATGCAGGAAATGCTCGCTTCCCTGCTAGCAGCTCCATTAGTGGATGTACCTTGTGCCCTACTGTGCAAAATGAGTGCTTTCTCTTTTTCAATTAAAATTGATCAGCATGACTAATACTAAAGGGCCTGCTGCTTGAAATCTCCTGAGTATTAGCATTTGGGCCATCTGAGAGGCTGAAACACAACCTTAGGGGCTCTCACAGAGTTGCTCTAGATACTACAGGAAAATCCCAGCCCCAGGAAACAGGGTGCAGGAAGCTGTGATAGGACCCCAGTTCACTCCTGTGCATTTGCATGCCTCTGCTGCTACCTGTGATGGCAGGCTGCTCTCACCTGGAGGACCAATTATCCTCTGTGAACCTCTAGCAATCCGAAAAGGAAGGGTCTTCCTTTTGTGCTTACTATAATGGCTCAGACATTAGGCAAGGGGACAGTGAAATATGTTCATAAATATCAGATGAAAAGCTCCCTTTCATTTTCCCATGTCCAGCACATTAGAAGAAAGTTTGTCTTTTGAGCTACTAGCCACACCTCTCCAGGGGAAGATTCGTTCACTTATCTCTTGCTTTTGCTAAGGTCATAAGTCAGCAGCAAGAGCAACTACGCTTAGCTTTGTCAGCTCTTTTAATTGAACTTTCCATGAACTGCAAGACAACGGAAACAAATCTGCCTATTATTGTGTGTTTGGGGAAACTGGAGGTGAGGAATGGGGGAAGAGTCAATGAGAAAGGGGGTATATTAGTGTGATCTCTCACCGTGCAACGAAATGCGTGGTACAAGGCTTAGAAAATCCTAGTTCCTTTAAAGAACAAATCTGCAATAATTAATCTATGCTGTATACTGAATCTAGAACAGAGGCTACAGCCAACAATGGACATATTATGAGACTATAACTTAATTGTGTTAATGTATTAATACTCCAAAATGTATACGTGACCACAGTTTCTGAGAAATACACTCTTGTTACAGTATTTGGTTTTGTGCAGTAACTAGGTTTCATTATAGCATATCAGCATTAATTTTATAGATGGAATTTCTAATGATTTAAAGATGCAATGGTGATATTCATATTTTATTCTATGTTATTAACCGTATATAGGAAACTTGCTGGTGCAGGGATGGAAGTGTTTAGTGAAAGAGCTATTTTTAAGTAATAGGTTTAAGTAAATGAAGATAGATACCATCCTCCTAAATGTTTTCCAAGCCAGTTTCAGCTTCCTAGTCTAGGGAAGCAGCCGTAAGACACAAGTTTAGACTCTGCCACCACAATGACTAATGGGTCCAGTTATCCCATAACTGAATATGGTCTATGGCATGGCCCATGGGCACACAAATGGAAGTCAGATTCTAGGCTCTATTCAAATTATTAGAAGCATCTCAGCTGATCTTGTGCCATATCCTCAAAGTGACCTTTCCTGTGACTCATGCTTGAAACAACTTATGAAAACCACCCCATATGTCAAACTTCATTTCATTCAATTTTCTCCTGGTTGGAAATTGACACTAAAGATGTTTTGTCTTTCAGAACACTGTCCTTTGGGAGCCAAAGGCCTGATGATGTATAATCCTTCCTGAAGGTTTTATGGCAGGGCTTCACAAAGCAAACATTTTTTTCCCCTTATTTTATATCACCCTGACAAACAGAAATGCTGAGCCATTTAATTACAGAACCTGCCTGACACATCCAGAGAGTCAAATATTCTGGCAGCATCTAGCTGAAGGGGAAAAATGCACAGAATTCCCAGAGTTACTTGTTAAGACAATGACACCAAGGAAACTAGTAAATAATCTGGTGGGCCCAACAGCGGATGTGATGGTGTGCCAGAGCAGTCCCCGCGGCTCTGTGTCAGCGCCGTTCGACCTGGAGCCTCACGTCCCACGATGGTGATATTTTGTTTAAGCTTCAGGCTGAGCAGCCGGAAGATGATGGGCACAGGTCAGAAGAACAAAAGTCAAGCCACAGGCCCACATGTCATGAGCTGGGCTGTGCTTTATAGAAACTTCCAGATCTAGAGCTTGCATTCTTAATTCCCAAACAAATTCACAAAAAGAATCTGCACAGATGCACAGATGCAACTGAGTATTCCTCCCTCAAAACCTCAAGGTGTGATGGACAATCCCCATGACCACACGTGAGTACACTAAGATATTGCATCCTGTCATAGTTCAAAGCCCCAACATATAATCAAAATGTGCTGGATTACCTTTATTTAATGCCCTTTCCTCCCTTCAGAGCAGTTAATCCATGGTAATTTCTAGTCTATTTTACAGTAACAATAAACAAAAGTATGCAAGTCACTCTGTTGAACAGTTTTTGTTTGCACACTTTAAAGTTTTCTCTCTTCTTCTTTCTTCTGTCAACCATACAGTAAAAGGGAGTGGGGGCAAGTACACCTACCGGGAGACAGGCACTATCCTAAGCCCTGGGATTGAGCGGGGGAAATGATAGACATCGTCACTGTCTCAGAGAGAATTATGTTCAAGTGGACGGTTATTATCTTTTCACACATTTATTTTCTGGTTAAATAAATAAATGACATAAAATAAATGCATTAAAAGATAAATAAGATTGTTTGGGGTTGTAAATGCTCTAAACAAGATAGTTTGCAGAATGATATGGAATAGTGTTAGTGGTGGGACTTTCTTAAAGTGGCCAGGAAAGTTCACTTTGCAGTGATGATTTTTGATTTGAGACAAGAATGATGAAAATGATAAGAGAAGGCAGCCATGAAATATCTGGGAAAAGAGTGTTTCAGGATAAATGAATAACATGTGCAAATGCCCTAAGACATAAAAGAGGGTAAATACACGCTACGAAAATAAAAGTCAGTGTGGCCAGAGAGTAATGAACGATAAGTATATTGGACAGAGGTGACATTGAGGAGGTTTATAAGGTCAGATCATGTAAGGAAGAGCTAAAAGGAAGAATTTGAAAAGGAAGAAAAGAAATAATTGAAAAAGGAGGGGTTTAATGAAAGCAAGAGTTTGAAAAGGAAGAATTAAAACTATCTTTATTTGAAACAACATAATCCTGTATGTATTAATAGAATATTCTAAAGAATCCACACACACACACACACACACACACACACACACACACACACACATAACCTACTAGAGGCCATAACCAAATTTATGAAAGTAGCAATATACAAGATCAATGCATATTACATTTCTAGGAATGTAATCCAAAAGAAAAATCCAAAAATTCAATCAAGAAAATTATATTCAAAATAACATCAAAGGAAATGAAGAGCTTAGGAAAATTTCCAACAAAAAAGAGTAAAATTTATACATTGAAAACTATGAAATATTGCTGAAATTTAAAAATACATAAAAAATGAGAGACATATCATATTAGAAAATTGGAAGACCAAATATATTTAAGATGACAACTCTCCAACTTGGTTTCATTATTCATTTCAATCCCTCTCAAAATTCCATTAGGCTTTCTTGTAGAAATTGACAAGCTTGTCCTAAAATTTATATGGAAATGGAAAAAACCTAGAATAGCCAAAACAATTTTGAAAAATAACAAAATTGGAGTACATACGACCTGCTTGCAGGTAGTATTGACACAAGAACCGTCAGGTACATCAGTGAAAACAGAATCAAGAGTCCAGAATAAATCCTTATACTTATGGATAATTTATTTTTGACAGAGGTGCCAAGGAAATTCAATGGGTAAAGAATTATCTTTACAACAAACTGCTGGGACAACTGGATTTCCACATTAAACCCTTATCTTACACAACAGACAAAACTAAACTCAAAATGGATCACAGACCTAAATGGAGGAACTAAAACTATAAATCTTCAAAATAAAATGTTAGAGGAAATCTTTGTGAACCTAGATTCAACAAATATTTCTCAGTTATGATACCAAAAGTACAATCCATAAAAGAAAATATTGACCAATTGGACATTATCAAAAATTTTTAAAAGCATAGGTTCTGCAACAGACACTACTAAGAAAATTAAGAGACAAGCCACAGAATAAGAGAAAATGTTTTCAAATTATATATGTCATGAATGTGTGTCTTATATAAATGTATAAAGAGCTCTTATAACTCAAAAATATGAAACAAATTTTAATGGGCAAAGCTTACATAAAAATGGACAATAAGCACATGAAAAATTTCTCAAAGGGAAAGAAAATTTAAAACAACAATGGGACAACACTATACTTTACAACACTAAGATGGCCATAAATAAAAAGACAATCAAGGGTGTTGGTGAGCATGGGGAGAAACCAGAAGACTTATGCTTTCCTGGTAAAAATACAAATTGGTATAGCCACTTTAGAAAACAGTTTGGAACTTTCTGGAATCATTGAACATATACTTACTATGGGAACCAACAAATTCACTCCTAGGTATTTACCCAAAAGAATTGAAAACATACATCCACAAAAAGATTTGGTCCATAATGTTTATAGCAATATTTTCATAATAATTCAAAAATGGGAATAATCCAAATATCTATGAACTGGTGAATGGATAAACCAAATGTAGTATATGTAAACAATGGATTACTCTTCAGCAAAAGATCAAATTACTAATGTATGCAACAGCATGAATGTACCCATATGCTAAGTGAAAGAACCCATAGACAAAAACCTGCGTATTGTATTATTCTACTTAAATGAACTTTCTCAAAAAAGCCAGTCTATAGAGACAGAAAGCTGCTTAGTGATTGTCTGGGGCTGGGGGCAGGAGTGGGGATTGAAACATGCATGAGGGAACTTTTCAGGTGATGGAAATGTTCTAAAACAGGATTATGGTGATAATTATACAACGATATAAATTTACTAAAAATTGTCTAACTATACGTTTACAATGGATAAATTTTGTGACTATGTCATTTATATTCTTACAAAGCTATTTTAAGAATCACAATGGTCTTATTGTCTGTAGTTATCATTATAACCTAAATATTAGGTATTAGTTGAATTATTTCACCAATTTTAGTTTCATTTTCTAAGATTAAGCCCCAATTAAACATTTTATTCCTATTCACTGTGATGTTGATGTCCCTGTTTTATATGGTTTCACCTTAAGTGTCCTTTATTTCAGCACCAATTATCCTCAGATAATGAAAAAGTTTTATATGGATTTGACTTCATAATATGCTGTATCAGTTAGACACAGTTTAAAATACAAGTGACATAAAACCCAACTTACAGTATTATAAAATTAGATGTCTCAGGAGTTAAATTTTCTTAGTAAACATCATCAGCAGTTCATAGAAAATTTCCATATAAAAGTTGAATCTTACAATGATGGTGTTTTTCCCACACATTTCATTGAATGATTGAGGGTTTTTCTTTGTCTGTAAGTGGCTACTAGTAGGTTCAGTTGCTCAATATCAAACAAGATGGTCGCCTCAGCTTCAGGCATCATGTGAGTGTTTAGAACAGTAATGAGGGGGAAGGGGGAAGTGCAAGAAGGAAGGAAAACTTTCCTAGATAACTCCACTAAGTTTCTGGTTTCATTTCCACTGCTTAGATGAGTAACTTGACCACCTCTGGCTATGGAGGAGGCTATGGAAGAAGCAGTTTCCCAGACTATAATAAAGGTGGACATGGAGAATAGTATGTCAACCTAGTCAATAAAACAGTGACTGTCCCTTATACTGATAATGTCATTTGGGAAAAGTCAGAACAGGATCTAATTGGATGAGGATCAGCTCCCAGGACATAGGATGCTATTGGTAATCCATGAATTACCCATGGGGGTAATTCATATCCCCAAGATATGAAGTGGGGACAAAGTACACTGAACTTCACTTTGGATCCTCTCTGCCTGCAGAAATATGATTACATGAGGAAACCAATCCCATAATGTTAATCTAACACTTTAATTTTATGTCTAGAATTTTATGTCTGGAAATTGTCCAGAAAGATTCCCTAATTTGCCCAAAGCTTCTCAGCAAGAAACTAACAGAGCATGAAGCCCCACCCAGATGTCTGGAATCCCAATTCTGTGTTCTTGCTGTCACACTAGAATAGCTCTGGTACCTTGTTTTTCTAACGGTTGTTTTTATTTTGACATTACTACTAGATTGCAAGGGAATCACTTTTTTCTAACCTTTTTCAGCTCCTTTAACTGTATCAGTATATCTGAGCACATAGATTCTTGAGAAATATTTAGCTGAGCATCATATGATAAAGTTAACAAGAACCCTCAATCAGTCAATGAAATGTATGGGAAAAACGGTTATCATCGTAACGTTCAACTTTCATATGGAAATTTTCTATGAACTGATGATGATGTTTACTAAGAAAATTTAACTCCTGAGACATCTATTCCAAAGATCTTGCTCACTATGTTCCTGAAATAGATTTATTTGGAAGTTGCATTTTTTGAGTAAGTTTTCAAAGGGCTTGTTGAGATTCTGAGAAGACTTTTTGTTAATTACACTTGTACAGTTTTGCTTTAGAAAACTCATTTGCAGAACATTTTCTGTATCTGATCTAACTTTCTTTTCTGACTCAGTGAAGCCTGAAGTGCAGAGCAAAAAAGCTACTCTGTGTGATGAATATGAGAGAATCAACCAGGCAATGTGTTAATAGAACACATAAAATAAAACACCTTTGTCTTTTCAGTACCTTTGGTCTTGATATAGCCATGCTGCCTACCCCATGGAATTGAAGACTGTTTCAATCACATGATAGAACACTGGACTTGGAATTGGATGGAAGAATGAGCAAGGAAAGATAAGGCCCTCAAGCCTGGTTATAAGGAATGTTTACATTGGAGAGAACGTGGTCGTAAAGCTGACATTTGCAGACAAGGCTTTTAACAGTAAGCAAGTCCATCGCAGCAATTTAATGAGATAGAGAGAAATCAAGTGGGTAAGGCAGAGCTAAAGAATAAACATTTCTATGTTAATCCAGCTTATCTGAAGCACTGCAAGTCAAATGGTCCTTTTCACCTTTGTTTCAGACATTCACATTACCTTTCAATGAAATACTTCTTAACAATAGCAATAATTGCATATAAATTTCATGAAATAATTACTCAAACCTCATAAGAGATGGGAACAATTTAATTGGTTTAAGTTCTGAAACACTTGAGAGGCACCAAGATCCCACATCAATCTCTACTCCATCAAGCGATGGGCTTTATTTCTGCAAAGCATCAGCAAGCTGTAATTACATAATAACATTAATATCAACATTAGACATGTCATTGCTACACTCAAGACAAAAATACACGGAGAGAAAATCAGGCTTACAGAAGCAGAAGACAAATTAGCACCTCAAAATAGCAGTCCATATTTCTACTTGAATAATACCCAAATCACCAGAATCATCCACTGCACCGAGGAAACTGTCCCAATATAGCCCCACTAGCTGAGCACATTCTTGAAAGAGCACTAGACTAAAATGAGAAGATGTGATATACAGAGATGACACAAAACATTTCTGAAGGGCAAGACTAGGGCTGCTTTAATTTGGGGCTAATTAAATATTTCTTGAACTTTTTATTTTCCATGTTACATGATTCACTGACAGAATCTTTTAATCTAATAGTCATCAATTAAGTGATGAAGTATGGAGTCCCCACAGGTAGTCCTTCATTTTCAAGATATAACAAAAGCCACTGCATTGTGTTTTTCCTTGGCTCAGAGAATTATTCCAGGACTCATGTTTTATCTCCCACTGAACACTTCCTGGTCAGCACACAGGATCCTTATTAGATGGCACTATACATTGTAGGTCTTTTATCTTGAGCTACTCTTCCCCTTCTTGCTTTGTCCTTTGTAGACACAAAATGCCAAATGTATATTGTCTTCTTTGTGTATTACTTGTAAACTTTATTGGATATTGGTACTACGGTTTCCTTCAGTCTCCATACTCCTTACACTTGAAACAATAGTAAAACAGCTAGTGTTTGGTTTACCCAGAATTCCTCTCTCTATTCCTCTTGTAATAACCTTTCCATTCTTTAGGGAAACTTTCCTCCCCACTTTCTGTGGCCATGATGGGACTTCTAACCACAATATTTCTCCTCTCTTGACCAAGAACATCATGAGTCAGTGATTTGCACAATGGTAGAATTATTTTCTAATCTTTGATGCATGGTGTTAGAAAGATTTGTCTTTTCCACTGGATTATGAACTGTAAATATATGTTTCCAGGGCTATGACAGCCTGACCATATCAAGTCTTGGGGAGGACATGGAGCAACTCGAACTTTTGTGTGTTACTGACAGTAAAATGGTACAACTACTTTTGAAAATGATATGGCAATTTCCTAAAAAGTTAAACATAAGCCTACCATATAACACAGATATTCTACTCCTGAGTATTTACTCAAAAGAACTAAAATCACATCTGCACAAAGACTTGTAGACAGAAGTTTATAAGACCTTTATTTGTAACAGCCAAAACCTGGAAATGACCTAAATGTTCATACAATTGTAAATGGACAAATTGTGGCATATTTATTCAACAGAATACTACTGAGCAATAAAAAAGAACTATTCATGCACACAACATGGATAAATCTGAAATAATTATGCTGAGTTAAAGAATTCAGACAAAAAATAATATATGCTTGTGATGACACTTTCACACAATTCTAGAAAATGCAAGTTAATCTACAGTTGCTTTGGGGAGTCATGAGGGGTAGTAGGGAGGGAATACAAATGAGCACAGGAAACTTTTAAGCATGATCAATATGTACCTTCTCTTGACTATGGTCATGGTTTCACAACTTATATATACATATATATATACACACACACACACGTATATACACATCATACACACACACATATCCAAATGTATCACATTCTATAATTTAAGTACATGTAGCTTATTATGTCAAGTATGCATCTATTAAGCTGTTGGAGAAGGAATATAAAATACAGACAATGTTATCATTAACGAAAAAAGTTACTCCCAACAGACTTTCACCAAAGGAATTTCTAAAAGAAATATTTACATTCTTGAATAAAAGACTGAGAAGCAGAGTACTGCCTATCACTACAGGAGCCAAAAATACCAATTCAGCTCTCCTGATTCCTGCTGAGACATGGGCTGCTACCTGAATCTGACATAGTGGATATAGTGACACAAAAAACTAGGAACATTCCAGAATCCAATCTGATTAGTGGCAGAGGCAGCAGAGACAGAAATAGTAGCATCTGGAAGGCAGTGGCAGCTCTGCCTGAAGAGGAAGCAATGCAGCAGCAGCATTCCCTGTTGTCTGTTGTCTGGTAGTGCTGGAAGCAACAGAGCCATGGGTTCGGGGACAGTGCAAGCGGTGGCATTCCGACCAGGCTCTTCCTAGGAGTGATTGTAGCAATCGCTCTCATCATTTACCTTACCCCAGCGATGTTCATTTCCTAAGCCTTGTAGCTTTCCCTTCTGTTCTAACAGCTACCCATTATCCTTCCAATAAACATCCTTTCTGCTTACATTAGAGAAGAAAGGTTTGAGATTTTATAGAGCAATATAAAGGTCTGAGTAATACGCATACTGATTAGTTGACCACTAAACTATATTTTATGTGTTCTATACTTTACAAATGAACAGCCAAACTTTACCCACAATGAAAATCAAACAATGCTGGAGAAATCTGCCTGTAGATAGATGTGAAAGTGACCAGATAGGAAAGACTAATGAAAGCAGAGTGTGCTAAATTACTCTGATCTATCACTATACGTTATATATATAAAAACATCACTATGTACCCCATAAATATGTACGATTGTGTGTCAATTAAAAAGTAAAATAAAATTAAAAAATAGTATTTCAAAAGGCTATAACAAGGTAGAAAAGAAAACAGAAACATTTATTGGGCGTCAGGCAGATGGGAGGGGGAGGAGGGGATGGGTATATACATACATAATGAGTGGGATGCGCATCATCTGGGGGATGGACATGCTTGAAACTCTGACTCTGGGGGGGTGGGAAGTGGGAGAAAGGCAACACAAGTAACCTAAACATTTGTACCCCCATAATATGCTGAAATAATAAAAAAAAAAAAGGTAGAGCTGTACCCTTCATTTGAATGAGAAGAAAAGAAATTTGAGTTCTCAATCCTTCTTCCAGGATGGCAGAAATTCCAGATAACATATCTTACAATCAATGTAGCAGGGACAAAGACACTGCATATTGGGATTATAGTCTCCTTCAGGGAAGCTGGGCATTGCAATTTGAGTAGTTTATTCTCTAGTGGTCTGAAGAAATAAATGTAGGAAGTCAGGAGTCCACCCATGGCGGGTCAGCCAAGCAGGGGGAAGATTACAAATTTTAAGAGTTCTTTGATTTAAGAATCCAAGTTTCTTTATGATTCCTCTCTGGCAAGTGGAGATTTTAATAGGCATTTAATTACTCGCTGTGAGCTTTAAGTAATTTATTTCATGTGGAAGAATAATAAAAATCATAGTGACGTCTCCAGGAGACCAAGCAGTGACATTTATTTTGGCAGTACCTATTGATTCCATTCCTCAGTGTGAATGCATGTGAGCAACTTTTTGCTTCCAAGACAAACAGAAAAGTTGTATTTACACAGCCAGGCTTTTAGAATACCAAGTATTAATGGAATGCTTGCAGACGAATAAGTACTTGAGCGGATGGTAGGCTCAGGGCCTTAAGACTACAGACGTGGGGCAGATGTCACATTAGATAAGATGTTAAATGCTTTTTGAAGTAAATCCTTTCACCTCCACCTCTGAAACATACCCCAAATCCTTCCATTCTCTTCACCTTCTAAGCCCCTTACTTTCTTGCCTGGGTTAGTGGCAACTGGTTAACCTGATGTTACTTCTGCACACTAAAATCCATTTACTACAAAGAAACTAAAGCAATCTTTTAAAAATGTATATCTGATTTTGTCTCTTCCCTGCTTATAACATTCAAATGTTTTCCCAATATTTTTGGAAAAAAGTTAAATTTTCCCACTAAGGCCTACAACACCCAAAACTATCTCGGCCCCCACCGTTCTGCTCCATGCTACCTCTGTTCCTGCCTCACTGGGCTTCCTACTGCTCCCTGATTGTACTAAGCTCCCACATGAAGGCCTTTGCACATGCTTTTCCCTTTGACTGGAACAATCTTCCTCATATCCTCAAATAGCTGATTCCTCCTTATGAATTAGGATTTAGTGCAAATGTTTATCTCCAGAGAAGCCTTCCCTGACCACTCACTGTGCAGTGTCCCCTGTCAAATGAGTGCTTTCTTGCCATCCTAGTATCTCCCACTGTCTGAGGCTGGTTCTTCCTATTTGTTTTCTTGTTTATTGTCCATTGCTCCTACAAAAATTAAGCTCTTTGAGAATAGGGATCCTGTCTGTTTTAATTATCACTTTATCTCCAGTGTCTACAACAGCATCTGGCACATGGTAGGTATTCACTAATTATGTATTTTAGGAAGTAATAAATAAATGAAAAGCAGAAAGAAGAATGACCCCAATTACATTTATCATGACCTGAAAATCCACTGGATGTATAAATAGTATTAGCTTATTTGCAGCCTCCTATTGTTAAAGAAAAATTATGCAATGATACTTGTTGAAGTGTGGTAAGGAAGACTGTATTCAGGACCATCATGATAGGTATAGGAACCAACCACTGCAATGGGGTCTTGCAGTGAAGGAGAGAGATTGGGCTCAACTCCAAATATATCATGGACAAGTTGGAATTTATAGCCAAAGAGTAGTATGGGGGGCAGTGGATGGAAAATTACTAAGAGGAAATATTCAGGGAGGGGGATTCTGGCTAAACTAACCTAAGAGGATTCTTGCTGAAGATAGGCAGAGTGATCATACATTACCTGAGGGATGGTGGAAGTTGAAGAACCTGATCAGATTTTGGGAGACAGAAAATATTGAGGATGGGGGAGTGGGTTCTTGCTAAACTGACTAAGTAGGGTTCTTGTTAAAACCAAGAAAGTGCACAGATGGGCCTAGGAGAAGATTCGGAAGCCTGAATAAAGTTTGGCCAAGCAAAGAATCTTTGTAATGAAGGAGAAAATAATTCTTTATATTTCATTTTTTACTCCCTCAAATCCCTTTGCTCCTGAGCTCCAGTGGTGACCACTAATGACATTTCTTAACAGATCACCCAAAATCAAGTATTTCAATGTAAGGCATAAGGCTGGTCTAGTACTTTCCATCAAGTGCAAGTGTTGGCTTACCATAATTAAATATCAGAGCTGAAAGAGATCTTAGGAATATAATTGAAATATAAAGTTAACAACCACATTAACATTGGCCAACAATGTTAGCCAAAAGTAATGGCTAATATTTTTTGAGTGTATTTGATTTTCCAGTCCCTATTCAAAGTGCTTTATACATATCACCATTTTTAATCTTCATAACAACTCCACAAGTTACATACAAACATTATGCTCATTTACAGATGAGAAAACCTGTTCAGTAATGTGTCCACAGCCACGTGATAGTAAGGATCAGAATGTGGCTGGCTGGCATATGCACAGCATTCAGTTGGCAAATTCACCCTTCCTCCCCAACAACAGATATCAATATTTAACCCAGACAGTTCTTTTTCTGAGCCAGAATGGGGCCTCCCAACTTTCAACAACACAGTACTCTGAGCAGGGCTTGCCAACAGAGTGGTGTTCATACCCACAGAAAACCTTAGCCATTCTAGTCTTAGAGATGGTCTATTCCCTTCTCAGTGTTTACATAAGGAAATAAATGTCCAGCGATGTAAGTAATTTCTCTGAGGTCACATAGCAGCAGGACAAGAATGTAATGAGATGCTCTGTTCTTTACAAAACATCACAAATGGCCATCAGGGCACTGAAAACAACAGAGCAAGCATTTTGATTTTGGGGTTACAAAGAGTCCCACTTAATGTGAAAGGATAGCTATGAGGTATCCGGTATGGTATAGCCTTCCACTAAGGATACCTGAAATCCTCCTAGCCACTGTTTCTAAATAGAGCCTCTGCAGGTATATCAGCTTCCAATGACTTTCCTTGTTTTGATTAGTGCAGGAGAAAACAGCACCACCGAGTAAAATATACAAATATTTACTGAATACTACATGCCCAGTGCCCTTCTAGGTGGTGGTATGAGCTCAGATGAAAGCAGGTGAGATGAAAATTGGTCCCTGGTCTCCTGCAAGGCAAAACAGAATGGTTTTCTCCTGCCAAGCAGAGAAGATAAGTGCAATGAACAGGAAGTGGAGATATTATCCTTCCAGGAACTAGTAATAGCCTTTAGATGCATAGGCAGCTGTGCATAAACTTTCCAGATGAATTGTTTTAAAACTACTTAGGGTGTATCTTCTTTTCCTCGTTTGTTCCTTTATTTGCAATACTTCTGTTACCTTTTGAAAATCATTAAAAGAAAACAGTGAATCAAAGTGGGCAGTGTTTGAGCTCATACTGAGTCAGCAAGATGAACATAAATGCATTTGGGGAGGAGAATGTGCGGGGCAGAGGGCAATGCTTGCTTTTTTCCCCTCGAATCATCTAGTGCAGCCCACTCTTAACAGCCAAGGCCCTAGGATGTGACCCCTGGTAGATTCTAGGAATGTGCTTTGCAACATTTGCTGATTCTGCACTGGCAAATGAGAATTAAATATCTGCTAAGGCTCTAGAGAACTGCTGAAGCTCTTCTGCTTACCTGGTGCTTTATCTCCAGAATTAACTGTAGGGGAAAATCTTAGCCTAATTTACTGGAACCATAACAAATATTTATCAAATCAATACAAAGGTTAGTTGTGCCTTCCTAGGACTCACTCTTAAACCAAGAAGCCAATGTAATGTGTCTGTTTAGAAAGCTCTGAATTCTAAAAAGCTTTCTTGCAAACAACCCCCTTGGTAGCAAATGGCCACATAGCTTTAGAGGACCAGCTTAATTTAAGTTCCCACCAAAGTTGATTTTCCTATTCTCTTATAATGCAAAGGAGTAAAATGAAGCCTAAAAAACTTACAACTACCTGACTCCAACAAAGGCAAGAGAAAATCCAGATTGCCTTGTTAAAAAAATAAATAAATAAAATTGAGTAGACCTGTTATCCAAATTTATAGCAAGTTGCCAAGTTTAACAGAATGGCTTTTTGCCTTATCTCTGCCAAGGCATCTAACCCACTGCAGCATGAGTTACAAGGCAGGCAGGAAGAGAACAAAGCTGATTATCAATCCTTTGTAATTTGAAACACCAAAACTCTAAGTCCAGTGTGCTTGTGCTTCTTAAATTGGGAGCCTTATGTTGGTTGCCATGACTACCAAGTGTCATTTTGAGCCTGAGGGGTTCTCTTCATTCATTCAACAAGCATTTCCTGAGCACTTAATATGTACCAGGCACATATTAGAAGGAGGTAGAAGTGAATAAGTCATGACATTTGCCCTTGAGGAGCTCAAAGTGCGGTAAAAGAGAGAGGACTCGAGACAAGTAACTACAATACGTTCTGAAAAGTGCGCTGCTAGAAATATGCTCTTCTAATACAAGATGCGTTGGGATCGCAGATTAAAAGCTGCTAACTCTGCAGGCTGAGCATATTTGTTTCTGCATATGGGAAAAGGAGTTGGAAATTTGCACAAGAAAAACATGTCTGCATCAAAATTTTTAATATAATTAATAGTAATGAGGAGCTATCAGTAGTTGTTATTTTTTATTTCCATTGGTATCAAATCATTATGCTTATAGCTGAATTCTCACATTTTGCCAATGAGGAAATTGAGGCTCAGAATTTAATAAGCCCCTAACATAAAAATTGTCTTTACATTGATTTTCTTCAGGGTAACTCAGACTATTCAAACTTTGAAAACATACAGAGGAATTAGTTTCTGCCATTATCATGAAAAGGAAGAACTGAGACGAAGAGAGGAAAAAAGTATGGGAGTTGATAGCTGCCAGCCCAGAGTGCACAACAAGTCTGAGGACAGGATCGGGGACTTCTAGCAGCTCCAACTCCAGCCAGTCTGCAGCTGTGGACACCTTCTGGCACTTACAGCGATCCCAGCTGCTTCTCCCAGAACCAGTCTGAAAAGAAGAAGAAAACGCAGAAATAGAAGAAAGAGGAGGAAAAGTGCCCAGATTCTAACACGTGGAATGATCTAGCTTCTCAGAGAGTTGTGAGACAGCATCCCTGGCTCCATCTCCCAAAAAAGCCAGTCATCTCATCAGTGGTCGATTACAGCACTAGCTCTAGGGCTGTCGGGCCATCAGTGCAGGAGTCAGATGCGGTTGTTCAATAAGCCAAGATATCTTGGCCATATCAAGAGCCAATATGTCAGTCAGATAAGTGGGGTGTATGCAAGGAAATGCTGAGAAAACAAAACTGACACTTCCTAAATCTTGCCAACCTCTTGAGACTAGTATTCTTTTTGGAGGCATATTCCACCGTAACTTAAGTATTTTACCCTTGTGATATTGTAATAGTCTTTTCTATGAGTTAGAATAAATGTTGCGTAGCCTACACCTTCAGTCATATGTTAAAGGAATCATTTTAAAAATCCCATACAAATAGCATCAAACCAATTGTTCCTAGGAGCAGTATTTAAGTGGTAGATTCAGAACAGCCCTGGTAGTCAGAAGCCTGTTCTGCTGCTATCCAGCTCTGTGTCCTTAACAATTGCCTTAACTCCTCTTCCCCTGAATTTTCTCATCTGAAATGTGACATTTGGACAATGCAATCCATAGGACAGCTGTACATGGATAATTTTAAAGAATTCCCTAAGCCATAGTCCTAGATATTTAGGGGTAAATTCCAAGATTCTATATTTTGTAAGGTTCCATGAGAGGTAGGATGTGCAGCCAGTTTGGAAAACCATGAGACTCCTTTTATCTTCGTCAAACAATGTTTTGATAAGGTAAAAGCCATAAAAAAGGACCTAGAGAGAAATAAGTAGATTCTCATTCTTCAAAGTGTTAAGTCTGCTTCAGAGCACAGCTTTCCAAAAGAGTAGCAAACAAGCCGCACAGATTTAATGATCTTACTACTAAGCAAAACCATCTTCACTTAACCACAAATGAATACCTCCCCAGTGAATTGTAGGGGCAATAGCTACTCAGATATTTTTCACTTTAAA
This sequence comes from Lepilemur ruficaudatus, assembly GCA_963574885.1. NCBI lineage: Eukaryota > Metazoa > Chordata > Mammalia > Primates > Lepilemuridae > Lepilemur > Lepilemur ruficaudatus. The sequence continues at coordinate 74,597 of CAUYRT010020293.1, forward strand.
TGAGGTATTAATAGCTAAAATATTACTGTTTTCTGGTCACAGCTGAAACAAAAGGCACATCCAGCAATTGAAAGCCAAGCAATTAAAGTGTGGGCTTATGATGAAGATGGAATTTTATAAAGCCGAAGTGTTCCCAACCCATAAAGCAGGTGCCTTAATCAGCAAGCATACTTGAAAAAGAAAATTGAATTCTTTGAAAATAATTTGGAAATGAATTTGGAAACCATATCCAAACAATGCTCTGGGGCTGACATTTCAAAAATGTATTTGCTTTTTATTCTAATCCCTTTGGTACTGTGATCAAAGTGAAGGCATGACATATGGAACCCAAAATATTCAGTAAGATGAAGGAGTAGTCAGATGCACAATTGGAAGAGGCCCAGAGATTACAATCTGGCTCACCTTAAACATCCAATCTCAGCTCCCTAAAGGTTCCTATGAGCTGTCATTTATGGATAGTCTGTGGTAGAACTGCACTGTGTAGCTTTCTACATTCCCCAAAGTTACTTTAAGGAGACCAGTACCTAGAGAGATTAGCTATTTCACACAAGGTCTCAGAGTCGGTAAGAGATGAAGTCAGGACCCGAACCTAGTTCTGTCACTTCCTGCTGCTTCTGAAATTGATTCCCTTCTGACCACTCTTCTAACCCTATTTCTGCCCTGCTGACACCCAAGCACATAGACAAATGTCACATGTTCAGTGTTTTCTCAGAGTGTTTCAGGAGTTTACAGATGGAGTTACTATGAAGAATTTAACACTAATAAGGGAATGCTACCGAAGGGAAGCTTTCCTTTTTGTTTTATTTTCCTTCCTGCTTTTATTGTTGTTGTTGCGTGTTTTCTTTGATATCTAACACAGCTCCTATTATATCTGACTGTTTATTCCTTATGAGATACTCACCAATGCTGGAAAATAAGTTAAGAACATAATCTTTTGTTAAAACTTTATCTTCAGATATTGCAGAATTTCAGTTTGTTTACAACATACTGGTCTTACATAGTTGACCAATCAAAATTATCTGCAATCAGCTATTTCTTACTGACCTGATGTTTATACCCTGAAACTACCGGTAACTGATAATGAATTATTTTATGTCTCGAGCAAACCCATCATGTCCTGATAAATGGCGTGGGCTGGGACATACAATGGCTGAAGGCAGGAAGCTGTCACAGGGAATGGACTGGAGAGATGACTTTTGCTTTATGCCAACAGCTTCTTTTCCAGAGGGAAAACAGACCACATAGAATAGAGCATTGATTCCACACAATATGAATCAAAAGCAAAAAACTGCAGTGATTTGCTATGGTATCAATTAATCAATCAATCAAGATGAATATAGACTTAACCATTGAACTGTGACCTCACTGGCAGAGCATCTGAGTTTACTGTACATGTCCTGTCCCCAGCAGATGAATCCTGGCTCTGCTGGAGCCCCACTGCTGCATTTCACTCCTCCTGTCCCCTGTCCCTCCTGTCCCCACCTCATCTATCCCTTCCTCTGGAAGAGCAGCCTAGGTAGTTAAAGTTAGCACCAGAGGGTCCTACACAGAAGGAACTAGAGTTGGTTGCAGGTATCTTGAAGGCCCATGTCTTCTGAGCTCAGGCAATGTAATTTCCCAGGGGTGATGCCTGCTGTCTCCGACCAGAGCCTTGCCGAAGGGGTCTGGAACCTCCCTCAGTGTGCTTGAGAGTGGAGTGGAAGGAGGAAGCTCCCAAGCGATCTGACCTTTGCCTATCTAGGGAACCTAAGCCTCTCCCAGAAGGTGCAGCTCTGCTGCCACCGGTGACCTGTGAAGCCACCAGCGGAAGCAGGAGTGTTCTGCCTCCTCCAGGGCAAGGCTGTGGCAGATGCAGACTGGAGAAGCCCACACCCTGCCAGTCTCTGATGCCAGCTCCTTTTGTTTTCATGAAGCTACTTAATGAGATTCTTCATGCATAAAATTAATTTTTGCCCTCTTCTATCAGCTTTTGCCACTAAAGGATTTACTTACAATTTTGTCAGATTTTATTTATATGTGCAATAAAGGGGACCCAAATCATAATGAAGGTTTTTATAGGCAATGATGGGAGATGCAAAGGGAAGCTGAGAGCAGGCTCCCCTTCCATGCCAGGATGCATTATGCAGGAGATACCCCCTGCAGAGATGCACGGGGCCCTCCCTACCCAGAGCTGTCTCTCAAGTCAGATCCTAATTTGTTGCTGGGGGAGAGGGGGAGGAACAGGGCTATTAATAAACAGTGCAAATAATTAGGCTTTATGGGAATTTGGTTGTTTTCTTACATACTAGATCTGCTTGCTCTCAATCTCTTCTCAAACGTGTCCTGCTCGAATGCTCTGCAGCCAGTGGCTTGCTGCATTCATTGCCCACTGGGAAGCTTTCTGGAGCTGGAATGGGAGCAGAGCTGGACACATGCTTGTTGTAATAAGGGCTCTTTTTCACTGAGCATCCTCGAAGGCAAGGCTCTGCGCCAGGCATTGTACTGACATGATTTCACCTAATCGTCAAAACAGCTGGTGGGATAGCTATCGTCAGTCCCACTCCAAAAATAAGGGAACTAAGACTCTGGGATGTTCCACAGCTGTTTGAAGTCACATATCAGTCCTTGCAGAATTAAGCCCCCAAATCCCATCTTCTTAACATAAAGGGAAATCCACTCGCTTCTCCTCACACCATTCTAAGCCATGAGCCATGCTCCACGCTAGGAAGGCCAGTCATTAGCTGTTTAAAACAAGCACCAGATGGGGTACGGGCCCTGGCTCCTAGTCCCACTCCTATTTTTATTGCTAAATGCTGTGTGGCCTTGAGCAAATCATTTCACCTCTCTGGTTGTCACTTTCTTCTGCTGAAAAATGAGACCATGATCTTAAAGAGCCTGCTCAATTCTGGCATTTTTATTCTGGGACACTGTCTTCACAGAGTTAGCACCAGAGTGTGTGCAAAGTGCATATGTTAGCTCACAGACAGAAACTGAGCTCATTTTTCAGAGCTAAAATACTTGGAGCTATGCCGCTACACAGAGAACGTTGGGATGATCTCCGGATTCCCAAAGCCGTGAGTGACTGCCAAGCTGCCGGGGAACATCAGAGACTTTTTCTTGCTCATCCTCCTCTTGCCAACACAAGAGATTAAGAATCACAAAGACGACCAAAATGGAAGTTGCGTGAGATGGCTGAGGGCTGACAACTGGAGAGGAAGAGCGCAGTGGTACAGTTTAGCCTTTTCCACGACGGGCACCTTGCTACGGAGTCCCAGAGGCTACATGGGGATTTCATTTTCTGGAAAACTAGACTCTACCGGCATCTTACATTTTCAACAGGAAAAAGATGTCACTGGCTGTTTGAATCACAGGGAGAAAATTTTAATACACAGTGTGACATTTGTCCCTTACCATGAGTTCTGTGTCTTTTTACACTGCAATAGAAGGACCCTCAATCACTTACCCATTCAACAAACGCTTACTGAGATCCTGCTGTACTCTAAGCTCCATGCTAGGTGTCCAGGATAAAAGGAAAAGAAAGAGCTGAAAAATTCCTGAATGTGCTCACAGTCTAGTGGCAAAAATAAACAATTATATACAATGGACTCTGATAAGGACTATGGTAAAGAGGGAATTGCTGGTGTTTGCAGGATGGTCACCTTGCTAAACAGGAACAGACCGTGGGGAAGGGCATTCATGGGAGTTAAGGCAGGAAGGAATAATTAATCCCAAGAGGAGTAGGTGGTTGAGCTGAGTCTTGAAGGATGAGTGGAAATGAGCCAGGCAAGTGAGTGAAGGTTCAGTGCTCCAACAGAGAGAAATGTAAATGAGTCCTCTCTGATCACGCCATGCCTATGAGAGAATGTGCTGTGTAAACACAGGGTCAGGATCTTCTTCCCACAGGGGGGTTCTCAGGCATTACAATGTGGAATGTTTAGGTCCCCAATACATGTAGCTTTCCCCTCTCTAAATATAGCTCTTCTCCCTTTCCTTCCTGGAAATACGATTGTGAAATCTCTTCCTTCTAATCTGTCTGTGAAAACTCTTCAATGGGAGAGGATCCAGAAATGTGATATACTTTTCTAAAAGATAGAGAGGAAGAAAGAACGAGAGGGACTGAAGATCCAGTTGAGCCTCAGCCAAACCCAGATGCTCCAGGATCAATAAAGCCAATGAATGATTCCCAAAAGAAAAACTCAACAAAGGAGAAAGCAAAGAAGGAACTTAACAAGGCAGCAACTTTTTCCTAAGCAACTCAGCCTAGATATTGAATCAACAGTGAAAACAGAAAGATTAAAGCATATAGAAAAGGAATCTTTGCTCTCCTTTTAATTGTTAGGAAAGAATGAAAAGAACTCAGTTGCCACGATATGATAGCTAGTCCTGCGTGAAACCAAGAATGGAAAGTGTTTTCCATATATCATGGCAAGGGGTGGAAGATACTAAGCATAACTTAAAGCACCACCTCCACCCATCCTGTGCCAGACTAGAGAAGCCACTCGAAGTAAGGGAAATGGGAGAAGGTGCATGGTCTTCCTCTTTTAAGTTCATGCTCAAGCACAAAATGTTAATTGGACAGCTGGGGTAAGAGAGAGAGATGCTAAAAGTGTCCACGTCAGCGGTCAACGCCATACCTTGGAAGAAGTATTCCATAGTGCCATTGACAAATAACATCTTCATTTTCCCCTCCACTAACTACTTTATTTCACCAGGAAAAGTAGGAATGATGAGATGAGGTGAGGGTCATTAAAGAGACAGATTTAATAGAAACAAGAATAACAAAACATTTAGCAGTTTCTTGTGACTCACATGCAGAAAGAAAATGTTTTCTTTGAAGAAAACCAGAGGAGGGCTGGTGGGAAGTATTGTGAGCTTTTCTTTTGCATTCCCATTAGTACTTTAAGAGTTTTCTCTGATTACTAAAGTGATGGAAGCCTTTTGTATAATATTTAGAAAGAACACAAAAGCATACAAAGGAAAATAAAAATCATTCCTACTTTTAAAAAAAAGCAATATTAACATTTTAATTCTTACAGATCAAAGATTTTCAAGAGAAAAACAGAAAAAAGAGACGGCAAAAAGCTATGAGGACGTTGACCTCTGATTTAGATCACAAATAATTTAGTGACATAAAGCATTGTCTCTATTAATGAATGCATACTGAATGACGTGAGTTCTTGTCAGACACTTCCTCACTAGAAAGGGTGTTTCGCCATGGCAGTCACTTACATCAAAGTCAACCCAGCACCACTGAGCATGGTACCCAGTGGAGTTCCCTGCCAGGTCCCATCCATGAGCCTCACTCCGTCTCCTTTGTTCCATCCATGACTCTTTCCCTTTTTGTTAGTCCTGTGTTGATGAAAATGACACCACTGACTTGGTGAGGCTCAGGACATGGTAAATGTCAAGGAGGGAATGAAGTGAAGTTCCAAAAATGATTAGGACAAACCAAAATGTTTTATAAAGCTTCTCCTTTGCAACACCCTTGTACATGTAGATATGAGGCCTGGACAGAGCAAGGAAGTGTCTCTGTTGGGTCTCAATAGGACGGGGTCTTTGCTGTTGCCTTCTGCCCTTGCCTCTTACACTCAAGCTGTGGGTGCTGCAGCTCTTGGACAAAGCAGGCTGCTTCTTCCTCTCCTACCGGTGGTCCTCACCTGGCAACACAGATTTTGCATATAGCTGTGGCCCAGGCAAGACTTCACCCCACCCACTCATAGGCTGGCAACTGGAGCAGGTCAAGCCCATGCCTGGGACACAGAAAGCCCAGAGAGAAGCACTGCCACTGCTTCTCCTGCTCCACCTGCTGCCACAAATGCTGACGCTCAAGCCCCCTCAGACTCCGTGTTCTCAGAGGATTTTCCAGTATCAGTGTTACCATTGTCCAATGAAGACTGAGAAGCCACAGAGCTCTTCACTTCCTAGAGAAAGGTGAGTGCCATTGTTCTTCGGAAAGAGCCCTGCTATTAACCAACCCTACCACCCAAGGATTGTTGTTTGTACAATAGTCTGGTTGGGTTCACAGGAAGTAATCTTGTAAGAGACACCCAGGAAGGAATGCATCATAAAAAGATTACCAAGATGTTTAGAAGGTTCTCTTTTCTGAGGGAACATTTTTACAAATTTCTAGATCAATGCTGCGATAACTATGGAAGGGAAAAGAGAGGATGAGAGAGAGAGCAAGAGGAGGCCGAACTTTTATAAGGAGCTCACTCCTGCAATAACCAACCCACTCCTGTGATAATTGCATCTATCCGTTTATGTAGTAAACGTGACCCAAATACCTCCCATTAGACCCCACCTCCTAAGACCACAACACTGGGGATGAAGTTTCCAATGCATAATTTTGAGAGACACATTCAAATCATAGCAGTTATTAATTATATGGCATGGTAGTTATAATATTTCTGTACATGTTGCTCAGTTACACTGAGCATTCTCAAGAACTTAATAACCCACTGTGCTTAACTATGCATCTCCCTTGCCTGAGTCCATTTTATTTGCTCATTTGTTAATTAATTCATTTGTTCATGTATATCCATTTAATAAATACTTATTGATCATTTCACATGGCCAGTGCCAAGCTAGTTTCCAAAATTAATAAGGAAAAATCTCTTTCTTAAATAAGACCAAAATTTAATAGAGGTAACGGATATGTATTATTAATAATAATAACAACAAGTAACATTCACTGAATGCTTACTATGTTCAAGGAATGACTCCGATTCTTGTAGTTTTACTAAATTAATCCTCATAACAAACCTATGAGATATGTAGTGCTATTATCACTATTTTTGGCATGAGGAGACTGAGGCACATAGAGGATAACTTGCCAAAATCACCCAAGCAAAATAGGGGTTGGGGCAACCTGGAATGTCTGCTTCTAGAACTCATGTCCGTCTTAGCATGAAGCTGAAATAAGTTTTGGGGGCACATTAGGAGGAATCATCAATTTCCAAATTATCGGCTGTGTCTCAAGGATTGAGATGAGAACTCCGGGCAGCAGATCGACTCCCTCAATCACCATAGATTTACCTCCCACAAGCTGCGGTGAGGCAGCACCCAGGCCTGTGTTTGGGAGACAAGAAGACATGATTCCTTGCTTGATGTTGAGAACAGATGTGACCGTAAATGGTTCTGACTCAGAATTCTGCCTGCCAAGCAATGAGTCTGAACTGTTTGGCCCGCCAACAGATAATATGCTTAAGGAGAAAGCAAGTTTGTTCAGGAAGAAGCTTTCTTCCAAAACGTTGCTGGGGATTTGAAATCAGCAAGTGATTCCAAAGAATGAACCAGCCATATAGCTCACTTCTTTGAAGACATGGCAAGGCTTAAGGAATTAATTTTTGTTTTTTTTTTTTTTGTAAGTTGTTGTCTGTGGTGCTGAGTTTTCTAATCCAGAAGCCCAATTCAGAAATTTCAAAGAAAATCCAGATAATTCATGGTTGGGCATTTGGGGTGTCAGGTAAAATTGATATTTTCTATAAGGAAGGGTAATTTTCTTGGTTTTTCAATGCATTGAGGGCTGTCTTCAGTTATTTCTTTCTCCTTTATAGACAATGTCTCACTATGGCTGAAGTCGTGATTTTTTTCCTTATATTTTTTATTTCAGAACCCTATGAGATCATCAGACTGTTTTGTTTTCTGTAAAATGCAAATAGTATATATACTTAGAATAACTTAGTAAATAATTTATCACCTATATGGTAAATTATTTATTTACTCCAGGCATACATATTTAGAATATGAATATAAATATTTTATAGTCTGTGCTGCTACTAGCCAAAAAAATTAAATCAGACTGCTCACAGCTCTGGATTGTACTGTACCTACACTCTACAGCATCAGTGTCCTCAGAGCAATCATATACCTTGCACACTTCAAAAGTTATTTGCAGGATTTTCCAGAACGTTTAGTCTTTGAAATTTATTTCAGTCTCTCCTCCTCTGTATACAGTCTTCCAGCTCTCACCTTATTCTTCCTTTTCTACCTTTCTATTGTCTAGTAGGTTTCTGATTAGTCCTTTTTCAATCAACATGTATTTATTGAGTGCTGATCATATATAATGCTTGCTAGGAATTGTGAATGAATATTAGAGAAATATTAACTGTGGGCCTTTCTAGAAGAGTTTGCTATTTGCCTAAGTTACATATATACTCCACAAACCAAAATAAAATAAAAATGAAAGTTTAAAAATATGGAAAAACTATTAAGTAATTGTTATATATATTTTTGAAAAGTGATAGCATTTGAACAATCTACATGACTGCCATTTGGCTATTGTGAGATTGTGCAAAATCTGAATTAAAATATATATGGGAAAGAATCTTTGACCCCTGACTAAAATGGCTTCTTCTGAGCTTTGAAGCTGCTCGAGAAACCTTAGTGAGTTCACTACCCAGCAGCTACTGACATTATCATGCTCAAAAAGTAGAATATAACTAAGGAAAGTCTAGAATGGGAAAATTACAATGAAGAACCAGGAGTAGAATCTCTTGGTAGTAAATATTTGTAATATTTAGACTATAAAGCACAGGGCAGAGGCAGAAAAAAAGTTTAAAATAATAAAAATTAGGGACAAACTGAATATAAGCTTATTTTCCAAATCCTTGATATATTAAACAGTTTTTTAAAGGCTTATTTCGTTGAAATCAGGGTAAAGTAGACATTTAAAAAAAAATGCGCAGAGACCATTTCCTGAGCAGCTTCTGCACTCCAGGTCTTTGACATGCATTGCTTACTGTAATCTTCACAATCCTCTTGTGCGGTAGCTGTTATTAGCACCATTTAAAAATTGAGAAAATCAAGACATAGAGTTTTAAAATTACCCCAAAGGATAGAAAGCCAGTCAGTGACAAACTCAAAGTAGCTCAGGCTCCAAAGTCCTGAAATAATTTTTTATTTTTACTCTTCTACATTGCCTCTCAGATGTAGTGTGACATCACTTAGTGGGAGATAAACATTAAGAGATCATTATCACCCCTCCAAAAAAGAAGTTGTTCTAAGGAGAAATTAAGAACTGAAACAGGTTTTTGGCAGCTGTTTCTTTGAAAGTCACAAGACTAACAGTGTTTGTACCCAATTTTTTAGACTATGTTTTTTAACAAACATATCTGCATCCCTGTTTTCAAAGGAGCTTTGTGCCCGGCGTGAAAGACAGATATTTACCCAAATAATTTCTCCATCCAAATGCTAATCAGGCCTGACCCTGCTTAGCTTCACGAGATCAGATGAGATTGGGGGGTGCGTTCAGGGTGGTATGGCCGTAGATGTTACCCACATAATTTCTAAGAATAAATGAGAGCATAAGCAATGAGAAAGACCAATAAGAAAGAGAAGGTCTGGCAAAAAAGGAATTGGTGGCCATGGTCTAAGAGTCCAAATTGCCTTATGGTACAGGAATAAGAGACAAGAGAGCTGCTTCTTGTTTTTGCTGGTGGCTTTCTAAAGAGCTGATTTTTGCCTTTGTTGATCCTTCCAATTGCATGGGATTTTTTTAAACTTCTATTTTTATGTGCATTATTTACTTCTTTCCTTGTTTGGGTTTATTTTGCTATCGTTTTTCTAACCAAGCATTTGAAAATGGTCGAGTCTTACTTTGCAGTCCAGATATGGTTAATTTTTATAAAAGTTTTACATGTTATTGAAAATAGTGAGGCCTTTGTCATTGGTGGGTGGAGATGTCCTTATATGTCTATTATTTGAAGCTTGTTAGCTGTGCTGTTAAAACTTCTATATTCTTAGAATAGATTTATTTTATTTTGTCTACTTGAACTATCAGTTTGTGTGAGAGGTGTTTTAACAATCTCTCAATTAAATTCTGGACTTGTCTAATTCTCTGTGTATTTCCATCACTTTAGGATTTAAAAAATGTGAAGCTGTACTAATAAGCACATAAAAATTTTAAATTGCACTTGATGACTTAAACCTTTTATCAAGTGTCATCCTATCTCTATTAATAACTTTTTCATTACAATCTATTTTGTCTGAAATTAATATGACTACCCAAACTTTTGTTTTACTTATGTTTTTATATTATACCCAGCTATTTTAGAAGTTTTTAGTGGCAAATTTATTCCAGTTATTTAGCCCACAATATTGCAAATTCAGACTGCTATGATTTTCTTTATTTTTTTGCTATAATACAGTTTCTTGGACTACTTTTCATTAATGTTTTCCTGATTTTTTTCTTTCCAATCTTCTTACCTTAATACTATCCCAATAAAGATGTTATAGTAGCTTTCCCAATTTGGGTGATTGTCATCTGTAACTTATTCCTCTAAAGCTGGTATGGCAAGAAATGTACACAGTGACTATAAATACATCAGCACAATCTGTTTTCTCTTCCCAATGATGGAAGAACACTTCCTGTCCATATTTTATTTATGAACATTTGCAGGGTCCTCTCTCCACCAAACTTAGTAGAAACATCTCAAACTACATTCTTAGATTTAGAATAATATCCTGAAAATCCCTAAATCATAAATCATTGGTGCCAAAATAAAAACAAAATTTTGAGCCAAGCAAAAAAATCCAGCCAAAAAAATAATGAATCAAAGAAGTGAACTGAACTCCCCAGAAAAGAGTTTATCTGCTGTCTACTTTTGCTCTTGTGCCTTCTTTTCCTGGCACCAGAAGGACAGGCCCTCGCCAAGTACATTTCCGTTCCACCAAGAATTAGAACTCAGCCTGGCACTACTAGGACTTTGCAGCAAAGATGGCTTGAATTCTCATTTCCCGCCTCTCTTTTCTTTAATATAAGTATGTCCCTTAGGGGTTCCGTATTTACTTTGTTTCCTTTACGAGATGGAAAACAACAGCAGTCTCCCCAGGATATTGAAGGAATTGTGAAAATAAAACATTACAGGTTCTGGAAATAGCAAATAAATTAGTAGCTCACAAAGTGACTTGGAATCAAATTACAACTGGGAGTATCACTCCTTATTCTGCCCCTCAGCTTCCTTCTAAGAGTTATATAAATGAGACTTCAAATCCTCAAGACATATTTTGAAAACAGCACCTAGTGAGATGGGAGTCAGATATCCTACAGGCAGTTAGGGCAAGGGTCAGAAGGTGGCTTACAGGATAAGAAAGCTACAAGACTGTGAATATGCTTAGCTAAGACAAATGTAACCCTTTAGTTATTCTGTTTTGACTATAACACCCTTATCTGAAGCAGAAGGGCAATTCCTTTCATTGGAGCACGTGCAAGGTTGAGGCAACAGTGTCTCTAAATGAACTATCTTCATTAGTGGGATAAAAACACACCCACTGGAGCCATGACCATTCCCAGAGAAAATCTATAAAGTCAGGAAAGGGGAGAGTTTCTAGCAACTCTCCAGCCCATTTCCAGAAAAATCTATGAATTTTCCACCCCCAGCTTAGCATATTATTAGGGATTAGCAGAAAAGAACAGACCCTAACCCTCAGGTGGCATTGTTCCTTATTGGAGCAGTCCACTCTTTTGCTTTTTCTGAGAGTGTACTTTGTTTTCAATAAATCTATCTGCTTCTGCTTATGCTTCATGTTTGAGTTCCTCTCTCTTGCTTGTGATCCTGTGCTTGAATTCCTTCCTGAGCGGAGGTCAAGAACCCTTTCTGCCATCACAGGCGGTGGTCCACTCAGGTATCACTAGCATGCTTTCTGGTTCCTGTTTTAACTTGGATTACCAGGTATGCAAGAATGTATAGAAACACAAGCGTATACATTTATTCAAATGGATGTACTCATATATGCGCTCTTGTGTGGACATGTACACACATACACACTCATCCATGCATACCCCCAAAACTACAGCAAACACTGTACATGTAAATTTCAAATTAGAGCATGATATAGTTCTGTGTTATCATGGAATCTTAAGAATAAAAAGTAAAATGCTATGGAGTATTGCACAGAAATATATTGAGCTTTAAAGAGGACTAGGTTTCTTTGCAATTGCTCTACTTTTTACTAGGCAATGAGAGTCTGTGTATAATTATATTAATTAAATTAATGCAAAATACTGTTACCTATTTTACCTAGAGAGCATTATGTGATCTGGAAGGAAAGGAACTGCCTGTTATCAGGTGAGTTATAGACCCACCTGAAAGAAAACAGACTTTAGGCTGACCACTTAAAAAGTAACAATTCTCAACTGCATCATATTTAGGATGGCTTATTTCCAAACCAAGGAATTCAGAAAGCAATCTCTTAATAAATGGGCCCTGCTCATTCTGATTGCAGAATATTATCCCAGTGGGCAGGGTCTGAAAACCCTCTTAACTACAGAGAGAAAGGGAAAAGGATGCTACCATCCTGGGAAAGTTCTGATTATAAACACTATCTAGATTAAAGCAAACTCTGAACAAAAATTTTTAGGCTTCTGTGATGACACAGACTTCTGAAAGGACTAATGAACTGGAGCCTGGAATCTGGAACTCTTCTTAGTACAAATGTTCATCAAACTTAAAGCAAGTAATAAAGTATTGGAAGCTAGAATTAGGAGAAGTTGAAAATTTATTTCTTCATCCAGATAAAGTAGACTAAGAGCTGATACTCCTGAACAAGTTTTGCCACCCAGCTTTTATGGAAATTTCCATAAACATCCTACTTTACAAACTGTAAATAGTCTACCTGAAGAAGATAAAGTTTTCTAATGTTCAAAATTACCATAAAACTCAGTAGCCAATTACATCAAATTTAATTTAACAGAATATAGTGTACCATGCAAGGTTCTTATCTTTATTCTTCATAGTTTTTGTTTTATTTTTACTGCCTCCAATCTTAAACCATCAGCATCCTTAATAAGGGTCAATGAAGAAATCCATACTGAAAGATTTTTGTAGTCAACTTAAAAAGATATATGGCCACATTGAGTCATTTCAAAAACTGTTTTAGGATTGCCTGTTCTTTATTCTGGCTTAATTCTCTCATTGTACTTTCACAAATAGCAGATATGGGAGTGAGGATAAAGTTATTGGTCATTTTGCTGTTTTGGAAGCAAAATCTTGACAACGCTTTCTTCAGTCACCATTTCATCCTCATTAACAGGTAGTTTATACCTCAATGAATGATAAGAGAAATCTCTCTTTAAGTATATGACCTAGCCATTATTTTTACAAAACTGCTTACTTGAAAAAAAGACTAGTCAAAGGATTCCATTCATGCAGACAAATAAAGTCTGGCTGTTTTTTACAATTTTACTCTGGGTCTTATAAATAAGTGGCTGCAAAATTCACTAGTGCTCTATTACACTTTTTAGTCATTTTAATAGGATATAATACTACAAAGAATGATACCTTTCCATTAAAATACAAGAAAGCTATACAGACAAATGATACAGTTCTATTATATAAAACAGTCATCCTTTTAGAAGAGATGGCATGATGAAAACAAAAAATGTGGGAGGCCTTAGTTCAAGACTATGTCATGTAAGATTATGGCCGCGAATCCTAGTATTTCCTACCCCTAGTTTTCTCATCTTTGAAGTGAGAAATTGAATTGGATGATGTATAAGGTCCTCTCCAATTCTATAATTCTTTGATTCTAGTCCCACTTATTTAAATAATGTTTCCTTTCTTAATGTTGAAATATTTGTATAATTCCCTCTCTGTAGCTGAATTTGGAGAATCAGGTTCCCCTTTGCAAAACATCATGTTCTTTCCTTCCCTGGCACACCTGCTCCTCAGCTGCTGGGACTTATGTTTTCTTTCCCATGGTGTGCACTAACAGCTTCTTGCCCTGTGTTAGGCTCAGTGGTGGCCCAACAGCAGGATAGTTAACAGAAAGGGAGGGCCTAGATAGAGCCTGGGACTGGCCACTGGACTAGGCTGCAGAGGGGAGTTGGTTTTATGCCTCTGCTCCCCATATCCCTCATCTAAGAGCTGTAAGCTGGTGATCGTGTACAATAGAAAGAGCACTGGGCGGTGCTCATCAAACATGAGTTGAATCTGGATCGGACACCAGCACCATTGATTGAGCCCTGGAACCAGGAGCATTGCATATAGGCAAGACCTATGTGCATTTGTTAAATTTTTGTACTTTAGTTGCTACCCATGACTGATTGTTAGATTTCACAGGGATTTGCAACAAGAGTCCCGTAAAACAACAATGCATTTCCCAGAGAGACTCAAAGAGAGTCTGATCCCCTCCTTACGGTTTGTTGACAGACAGGATGCAATAAACACTGGCTAAGCAATCACCTTGTTTAAGGTCATCTGCTATACTCAAGTCAGCTTCTTGCATTTAAAGATGTATAAGGACTTTTCATTTTGGAGTCTGTGGGGGAGGAAAAGCATGCTTCTGAAATAGGTTATAAAATGTGCTAATAGATTGTTCTCTCCTTTGGAGAATGAGTGCCGATTAGCAACTATCAAAGGAAGCAGAGCTCTGGACAAGAGCCAAAGAAATGGTGCTGTGGCCAAGGATTGGTAGTTGTCAATATCAGTGTGATCTTCTGGTCAGAAATCAATAAATGTAAATTCCAAATTGGAGTTTTGAGCTTAGACCTGCCAATCCCAGGCCTTTGTATTTATTTTCATTTCATGTCTTAAGGGACACAACCACACAGCAGATGGTACAGCAGCATGGATAATTGGTTGAGTACTTTCTGTTGAAATAGGAAAAGTGTTCTTTTCCTAGATAAAGAGGGAGTAGGTGAAGCTAGGCAGAACTGGGGCCTTGGAAGCTGAAGGGTGTTGTGTTAGTTTCCTATGGCTGCTATAATGAATTACCACCAACTTGGAGGTTTAAAGCAGCATGACTTTATTATCTTACATTCTGGAGGTCGGAAGCCCAACATGGGTCTCACTGGGCTAAAATCAAGGTGTTGGCAGCACTGGTCCCTTCAAGAGGCGCTAAGGGAGAGACTGTTTCCTTCCCTTTCCCGGTTTCTAGAGGCCACCTGCATTCCTTGGCTCATGTCCCTCTGTCATCCTCAAAGCCAGCAATGACCATTCAAGTCTTTCTCATATGGCAACACTCCGACACTGCCTCTCTCTTTCACTGATAAGTACCCTTGTGATTACATTGAACCCTCCTGGCTAATGCAGGATAATCTCCTTATTTTAGAATCAGCTGATTAGCAAACTTAATTCCATCTGCAACCTTAATTCCACCTTTCCACACAACAGAACATAGTTACAGAGTCTAGTCTCAGGATTAGGACGTGGACATCTGGGAGAGACCATGAGCCTGCTTACCTCAAGTGTGTCTTGTTGCTGGGAACAAAGCTGGGAGGGTCAGTGCATAGTGCCAGAGACTTTTTAAATAGGCAGTGGTTTCTGGGAAGTCACTAGATTAAAATTATCCCCAAAGGTGGAAGCTGAATAACAAAAGATAGTAGAGTATAAATAACCAGCTAGACTTGTAAGGCAGTTACTCCTTGGAGAAAAGGCAATAATTCATTTCTAATAGTTCATATCCTTTAACACAATGATTTCACTTTAGAAATCCAGTCTAAACGCAATGGTAGTAAAGATTTGTGAAGATATTCCACATCGCACTATTGGAAATGAGCAAGATATCCAGAAATGGGAGATTATTTAAACATAACATAGCACCATCCACATGATTGCATGTTATAAAGCCATGAAGTGTCATTTTTGAAAAAAATTTTATTCCCAGTTCTGATTGAATCCACTTTAACTCTCTCCTATGTTTATTCCTGTTTTTATCCTGGCTTGAACTGGAAAAAAAATGAGTAAATTCCGCTCTCAATGGTATGTGACAGAATAACACTAGTAAACTTTCCAGACCAATTTTTATGGAGCTTATAGTTAAACACACAAAACATACACTACACAAGTAACTATTAGTATGATGAAATTTTTGAAAGAGGAAGTACAAGATGCTTGAGGAGCAAACAGGACGGGGATCTGACTACCTGGGAGCCTTCCAAAATATAGAGGCCTCAACCACTGGCTTAAGCCCTACTACCCTATTCTTATCAGGGCTTAAATAACCACTTCATACAGGTGATACCTTGGCAGTGTCAGGTGCTTTGGAATCCAAAAGTGTCCTAGAGAATCACTGTTCTCTACTTTATTACTCATTTATGACCCCTAATCCTTTTCTTTTTAATTTTTCACCTGCATCTAATAAAAGTTACCTCATTGTCATTTACATAGCTTACAGAATATCTTAAACCCTTTCTGAAACAAGATGGGATACATTAATTAAAATTTGACAATACTCAGGACCACACCCAGCAGATCAATGTGTCATGGACAAATGGGCTACAAGACCATCAACACATGACTCTCAACAACTTGCTTTTGGTTCTAGTTCCTTTGCTTCTAGTTTCAGCTTCTTCTAAAGCAGAAGGGCATCCAGTTCTCCTGGGGTGTGGAATTTTTCCCTAAGAATTTTCCCTAGACCCTTGACTTTTCCATGGAGCAAGCCTCTTAAGAGGAATGGCCAGTGTAGACTTAGCCTCCTCTTTTGCAGAATGACAGAGATTGGTGTTACCTATCATTTGTTATTATTTCAGATAGTCTCCAAATATCACACTGTTTGGCATAGCTTAAGCTCTTAATGGGTGTCAGTTTATTTTTCTTCACTTTGTTTTGGCAGGAAGAGGAGACACCTCCATGGGACAAGTGAAATGGTTTTCATGGATCCCAGCAACTGCAGCAGCTGCAGAATTCTGGGATTTGTTTTGACAAGATTTATAGATTCCATTGTTATCTACCCTCTCATATGGGGGATTCCTTGGATCATGCCAACCTCCAATGTCTCTCTCACTCTCTTTTACTTCACCTGAAAAACTTGTGATAAGACAGAAAAATGCTTGCCACATAATATTTAGTTAAAAAGGAGAAACACGAACTCTATGGAGCCCAACTTTCAGCAGGGGCATCTCTGGCTAAAATCTCCTCCAAATTAATTCATAAAAACTTTTTCTCACTTTGTCTACTTGCTGTACACAGTGATCCAGACCAAAATTTCAAAATTTCTTCAAATTTCCCCCAAACTATTCTCACACACACACACACACACACACACACACAAAGACATTGGAGAAGATACACATCATATTTGGAGAAATTTGGAATATTTTAGTACGATCTTACATGCAAAAAAATCATTGAAATATTTTACTTAGGATGACATCTGATCTATATTTTGAGAAGCTAACTCCAGATGCATATAGAGATTGGCTTTTAGGAACCAAAATGAGACAGCATAGTAGGTTAATGTGGTAGTCTAGATAGATTACCATGGTGGCTTAGACAAGAGTGGTGGTGGTAACAGAAATGAAAAGAAATGGGCACGCACAGTATCTTAAGGCACCATTGCCATAGGTTGATGATGAATAGGGAAGATGAGGGAGAGGGAGATGTCCAGGATGACTGCCAAGTTTCTAGCTTGGTGACTATATAGATTGTGTGCAAGTCCTTTCAAAAACCGATCAAGAGACTCAGAAAAACAAAGGCTTTTCAATTAACAAGATCCACATTCTTGAAACAGAGTAGAGATTCTAAATAGGCTTTCTTGTTGTTGTTACATATACACAATAAAATTTTATTAATTGTGTATAGATGCATTGATGTTCACATATTAAACTATTTAGAAAAGAGTTTAAATAGGATTATAACAACATTTTGATAATAGTTGACAGAATATTGAGGTTTTGAGTAAACATATTTTTCCTCTTCATTTATCTTTTATGCATTTTTCAGAATTTTTATATTGCATAGGAGTTATTTCTAGAATTAGAAATATAATAAAACATTTTATGCATGCCTACATTCTTGTGCTTTACCTCCTGATGATTGTGGAATATTTGTATATGTCAAAGATTTTCAGAGTTATAGTAAAATTCTTCAAAGATACCTCCTTCTGCATTAGTTCATTGCTACTCTAACAAAATACCACAAACTTAGCAGCTCAAAGAGCATAAATGTATTATATCACAGTTCTGGAGCTTAGCAATTTAACACAGGTCTCACTGTGTGTCCAGAAGGCTGTGTTGCCTTCTGCAAGCCCAAAGGGAGAATCCACTCTCTTGCCTTTTCCAGGTTCTGGGAGCCACCTGCATTTCTTGGCTCATAACCTCTTTCTTTCTTCTCCAAAGCCAGCAACAGCTTTTCTCTCTGAGCCTTTTTCCACTGTCACACTGTCTCTGGCCCAGCCAGAAAAGTTTCTGCTTTTAAGGGCTCTTGTGATTCAGTTGGGCCCATCCAGATAATTCGGGATAATCTCCCAATCTCAAGTTCCTTTACCTTAACCCTATCAGCCACATTCCCTTTGCCAGGAAAGGGGACACATTCAGATTCTGGAGATTGGGATGTGGACACCTTTGGTGAGCATTAGTCTCCCCACCACACCTTCACAGGTATAAACTCTTTTAAATAATATATTTCTTGACCTAAGTCACCTAACTGCTTCTCAGTTGCTCTCTAATTATCTAATAATCCTTGTAAAATACATGTAAATAGCACTGCATAAAATGAGGAAATATTTCCTCTAATCCCACCTGCCCAAATCCCAGTGTTTAGCTGCTATTTATATTTCTGCTTCCTAATGTATTAATTGATTTAGGTCTTTATCCTCTGAGAATGCCTCTTTCTTACTAACCATCTCAGAGAACTTAAGCAACAGGGTTTGACTATTTAAGAGAATTTCCATTTTGAATCTTTTTAAATTAGAAAGCATCTTCATATGATGCAAGAAACTGCCAAGTGTGCAAAGATTCAATGTGTCAGGGAAACCTGAGGCCCAAATCTTCAGTGCCCCCAACATGAGAGCTTTGTATGTAAATACATATATAATAAAAATAAAAATAAAACTTTTTAAAAAATCAGTGTATCCTGAATGGAAATGGTAGTTTATCTGAGGAAATTGACAATATTCATCTGAGGGAAGACTGATGGATGCTGCAAGGGCTTCCAGCAAAGGATCTTTCCTGTGTAATCATTTATAAATGAGTTCAAATAAACCTTTTAGAAGTGGAGAGCTGGACCATTAAAAACCACTTCCACTTGTAGGGTCTTATTTTCAATTCAACTGTGATCATTTTATCAGCATGCCAGTGGACACCAGTGCTGCCAGGGTCAATCTCTTTGCTGTATCTTTCTGTCATAGGGCACATTTCCCTGGAATTGGTCCCCAAATTGTCCAGCACCCCTCTTTTATAGTCTTAGTGGCATTTTTCAATATAAAGTTAACAACAACAACAACAACAACCACAAAAACTTGTCCTCACTCCCTCATTTTTCCATTTGTAAAATGGTGTAACCACTTCTGGTTCCCCAACATAATCTGCTTTGTCTTAAATCCAGACTCTTAATGAGGCAGCTGGCTCAGTCTCACAATCAGAATATGAGTAAAGCTTGCTGACAAACTAGCATGTGAATCTGATCATTAATTCTTTCAGGAAAGCTATAGTAGTGCAGTCAGAAAAACGATCCACCCCATCAATGTGTTAAGCAAGAAGGTTGGGTTTTCTAGCCCTGAATAATATTGGAGCCATTTCCAGTGGAGTGTTCTCTTCAGGAATGTTTCTCATCTAATTTACTTGAAAATCCATGATTTACAATGGCAATGGTGGCACCGTCTTCCTCCATCTTTTTCTCAAAATGCCTCCCCACACCAATGTTAAATCCTGAAAGGCAACTGCTTCCAGCAGCCCAAGAAACAGAGCCTTATGGAATAGAGAGAAATGGAAAGAACTGGAAGATTGCCAACCACACAACTTGCTCCTTTGCCTTATGTTTTTTTACAGCAGATGTTGGTTTGATTCTGACTCAGGCTCTGGTAAATAAGTTCCAGTTAAAGGCAGATGATCACTTTCCTAATATCATGCCAGGCTAACCAGGCAAACCAAAACGAAACTGCTGAAATGTAGCAGGTTATATGCAAAGTTGTATCTTCAAGTAAAATAAATAAATAAATTTCACATATACAAGTTTCCAGTCTCATACAATTTCTCCTTCCACCAGTTCAGCTCTTCTTGCAGTTTTCCACATGGCGATAAATGGTTATATCATACTCTCCATGAATGAACCTAAAATCTCGGGGTCATTCATTATTCTCTGTCTCCCATTTCCCACATCTAATTCATGAACAAATCATTTGTCTATACCTAAAAATATATCCCAAATCCATCCTGTTTAAAAGAACAATAAAGAATGATAATCTTTCAGAAGCTCAGTCATGCCTTTCTTCTATAGGTCAGGGCTGATGGTAACAAAAGCTGTGACTTGGCCAGGCGCGGTGGCTCACGCCTATAATCCTAGCACTCTGGGAGGCCGAGGCAGGCGGATCGCTCAAGGTCAGGAGTTCGAAACCAGCCTGAGCAAGAGTGAGACCCCGTCTCTACTATAAATAGAAAGAAAAGAAATTAATTGGCCAACTAATGATATATATAGAAAAATGAGCCGGGCATGGTGGCACATGCCTGTAGTCCCAGCTACTCGGGAGGCTGAGGCAGAAGGATTGCTTGAGCCCAGGAGTTTGAGGTTGCTGTGAGCTAAGCTAATGCCACGGCACTCACTCTAGCCTGGGCAACAGAGTGAGACACTGTATAAAAAAAAAAAAAAAAAAAAAAAAAAAATCTGTGAGTAATTTGGGTTCCTATATACGAACATGTATTTTAATTATTTATTGCCATAATTTGAAATCTGTTAAAAGAACTATGGTAATGTTACTCATGCATTTATTTAGCAGTGCTGAAAAATAGTGAAAATTAGGTGAAACAAAACATGAAGTTCAAACAGCTGCTGTGATACCAAAGCCATTTATATAGTTTTTACATAAACTAACAAGAATGCTGAGGAAAAAACAGATATTCCAATACAGAGATGGATTGTGCATGGGAACAAGTCTCCCCTACTTGATAGTTCAGTGGGAACACTCAAATTGAGTCTTCAAAGATACAATCCACACTTAAAAAATTTGACTATTCAGACCAGGCGTGGTAGCTCACCCCTATAATCCTAGCATGCTGGGAAGCCAACGGACGGGGATCACTTGAGGCCAAGAGCGTGAGACCCCATCTCTACAAAAAAAAAAATTAGCCAGGTGTGGTGGCCGTTGCCCATAGACTCAGCTCCTTGGGAGGCTGAGGCAGGAGGATCACTTCAGCCCAAGAGTTTAAGGTTACCATGAGCTACGACAACACCACTGCACTCTAGCCTGGGTGACAGGGAGGGACCCCATCTCAAAAACAAACAAACAAACAAAACCACCTAAATAAAAAAATAAAATTGACTATTCAGGAATTCTGTGATTTGGATAAATCACAATACTTGCAAGACTGTTGGGAGAATAAGAAATATATGTAGAGGCATATATAATACAAAGTCTAGAAGCCTCTTAAACATGTTAGATATAATTGAATCCTTTCTTTTAACATACCTTATAATTGCTTCCATCATATCAAATAGCCTAGATTACTAATTCTGGTCAATCTAAAAATCGCTATTACTTAAAAAGTTGTATCTGGCAGTTTCTCTGAACTTATTCTGGTTTGAGGGGGCTGGGGTCTGCCCAATTAAAAAAATTTTGACCCGCCGAGGTGGCTCACGCTTATAATCCTAGCACTCTAGGAGGCGAGGTGGGAGGATTGCTTGAGCTCAGGAGCTCGAGACCAGCTTGAGCAAGTAGGAGACCCTGTCTCTCCTAAAAACAGAAAAATCACCCTACAGTCCCAACTACTCTGGAGGTTGAAACAAGAAGAGTGCTTCAGCCCATGAGTTTGAGGTTGCAGTGAGTTATGATGACACTACTTGTCCTCTACCCAGGGCTACATAGCAAGACACTGTCTCAAAAAAGAAAAATAAATAAATAAATAATAAATGAAAATAAAATTTTAAAAAGTTATTTAATTCCTCTAAATTTTCAAACGCTTTCATTTCTGGCACTTTATTGACTGTCTCCTCTTCTTTAACAGTGCAATAGAATTTATACAATCTAGAAATATACTGTCCTCAAACCATTTCTCTATAACAACTAAAAAGGATACAACACTCACTGCCAGGTATGTTCCTAGATTCTTTAAAACGCTGGTAAAAATTGTAAACTTCTGGCAGGGCGCAGAGGCTCACGCCTGTAATCTTAGCACGCTGGGAGGCCAAGGAGGGTGGATCACTCAAGGTCAGGAGTTCGAGACCAGCATGAGCAAGAGCGAGACCCCGTCTCTACTAATAATAGAAAGAAATTAATTGGCCAACTAAAAATACATAGAAAAAATTAGCCAGGCATGGTGGCGCATGCCTGTAGTCCCAGCTACTCGGGAGGATGAGGCAGAAGGATCGCTTGAGCCCAGGAGTTTGAGGTTGCTGTGAGCTAGGCTGACGCCATGGCACTCACTCTAGCCTGGGCAACAGAGTGAGACTCTGTCTCAAAAAAAAAAAAAAGTAAAGTTCTTGTTAATGGAGCAATATTCTCACCACATAAAACTGGAAGCCATAGACCTAAATAAGTAAAGTATCTTCTAAGGGGATAAAAGACAACAGTTGTATGTGTTTTAATCATTTTTCATAATATCTGACCATAGTTATAAATCCAAAAATAAATTTCTTGCCTAACACATCATAAAGCAAAATGAAAACAAAAACTAACCCACACAGTTAAGTAAGAACAAAGACACAGATATGTAACTGCCAGTAAACTCTCACTCTAGATCAGGGGTTGACAATAAATACTTTTAGTGTCACAGGCCACAAGTCTCTGACACAGGCAGCTCAACTCTGCCATTGTAGTAGGAAAGCAAGCAGCCATAAACAATGTGCAAGGTTAATTTCTTTATTTTTTAAAGTTTTTTAAAAGAGATTGGATTTTGCTCTGTCGCCTAAGCTGGGGTGCAGTGGCATGATCACAACTCATTGCAGGCTCAAACTCCTGAGCTCAAGCAATCATCCTGCTTCAGGCTCCGAAGAAGCTGAGACTATAGGCACATTGATTGCCCCATGCCCAGCTAATTTTCAAATTTTCTGTAGAGACAGGGTACCACCATGTTACCCAGGCTGTGAAAGCTGAATTTCACATAATCCTAATGTGTCAAAGAATATTTTTTCTTTGTTAACCGTTAAAAAAAATGTAAAAACTGGTTGGATGCAGTGGTTCACACCTGTAATCCTAGCACTCTGAGAGGCCGAGGCAGGGGATAGCTTGAGCTCAGGAGTTTGAGACCAGCCTGAGCAAGAGCGAGACCTCATCTCTATTATAAATAGAAAGAAATTAGCCAAACAACTAAAAATAGAGAACATTAGCTGGGCATGGTGGTGCGTGCCTGTAGTCCTAGCTACCTGGGAGGCTGAGGCAGGAGGATCGATTGAGCCCAGGTGTCTGAGGTTGCTGTGAGCTAGGCTGACACCACAGCACTCTAGCCCAGGCAAGAGAGTGAGACGCTGCCTTAAAAAAAAAAAAAAAGTAAAAACTGCCCTGAGCTCATGGACATTATGTAAATATGCAGTAGACCATACTGGCCCACAAACCATAGTTTGCCAAGATCTGGTTCAGATACTTTTGCTGGAAATGTTTGGGGGAAAAATAAAAGTGGAGGCAAGAAGTTAGCCGCTAAATTCTGTGATGAAATCGTTCACAGAAATTGCTCTCTCAATAGCTCAATATAGTTGATGTGCTTCTCTAAAATGACTGCTTTGTGGTTATCTGTGAGCTAGGACTGTGTGAACAGGATTACTTTCCTTTTTGGAGGCCTATCTACACCCTGGTATTATGTTTTCATATACAATAACTCCATTTAGCTCTCAGGGTATCAGCAGGGGCTATTTAGACCCAATTATAGGTTTTAAAATTCTTCCTTTCAGCAGTTTTAATTATTTGTAAGGATTGGTATTTCACGATTTTTATTCCTTCTTAGAGGTCTACCAAAGATCAAAAAGAAAATATACTTATTTTAAAAGAATAATTTACTCTGTGTTTTAAACACCATGCAAGTTTTTCATTAGACCTCTTTTATAAATCTAAGATATAATATAGAAATTTATGTTCTTACATTTCCTATATCTTATAACATTTTGCTACTTAATCATATTATGCATTATTACTCATCAATGATTCACAACTATGTTGAAAAAGACTAAAATAATTAAAAAAATGGAAAAATGATGGCATCATATATATATAAGCACAATGAAATAGTGAAATAGACTGTCACACTTTAGACACCATCTTTGTGGTCTGCTTTTAGTACAGTTATCATATTTAGCAAACAAAAATCCAAGATACTCAGTTAATTTTGAATTTCAGATCGTTTTATAGTTGAAGTATGTCCGATGCAATATTTGGGACATACTTTCAACATAACAGATTGTAAAGATCGTGCTGAAACTGATCTCCAAGAAAAATCTCAGAATATCAGACTTTGGAAACTTAAAAAAAAAAAATTTACATTTCTACGCCCCCCCATACTCCCGTTCATTTGTAAAAAATTACATTTCTAAGGACAAAAATGAAATAGGGTTTTCCCACCCAAGAATGATGTGATCACACATATTTTGCAACAAGAGCCTATGCTACCCCATTTTGCTAATAGGGCTAATATTCTTTAATGTTTTATGATGTTTGGGTATTGAAACAACTTATCAGATAAAAAGAGGTTTTAACAAATACTAAAATGTCTAACAAATTTGTTCTTCACTGTTTCTTTATTTTTACTTCTGTAAATTGTTCACATAAATGACATAAAAGCTCTCTTTCTTTGCCCTTCCTTTTGCTTGCCCTTCTACGACAACGGGTCTGGTCGTCATCCATGGAGTATGTCCCATGCTCTGTAAATCTGTATCTTGCTCTGCCCTATAATCCTATCTTTCTCTCCTCAATAAGCCTCATTTTCGTGCTTGCCTAAAAAAATAAATAAATAAATGACATAAAAATATTTTAAAAAATTAAAGGGTCCACTGGACCCAGATGATAAGTGGTGATGATTATTTTACCAGGTAGATTGAGGTTAGGTATACCTCCCATTAATTCTCCTGAACTTGGTAATCTTAGTCATACTGCTAACCTAAAACATCTTCAGCATCAGCCATTACCAAGAAAACTTACCATATTACTCACACTAACTCAAGGCCATTTATCATTTTTCATCATGGCTCTTTGGTCCCTTTCAAACCACAAGACGTTCTGTGAACAGAAATCTAATTCACTTGTATGAGAGGACTTTCCAAGGCAGTAGAAAAAAGACTGCAATATGCTAGGAATGATGCTCTGGTACTTTTTTACTATCTTAAGTTCAAACCTCTATCTGAAAGCAACTGTGCTTGTGCTTCCATCCTCATCATGAACAAAAGAGGAAGAGGGTAAGCTATACAGCATCTCTCCTGGAGGTTTTGTCTCACCTTGATATGTTTATAAGGTGGTGGCTTCTTATCATTCTTTCGGTCTTCTTGTAGCTGTCTTAGCTCTTTTTGGGCCTTTAACTCCTCAAACCTTGCTGCAGCTTCCTGAAGAGCTAAGAAAACACACAGTACAAGTCACTTAAAAATCTCTAGACTAAGTTATTTTGCTTTTATTCCACCCTCCTTCAGTTGGAGAAATTCCATGTTGTAGACCAAAATCAGCCAACAGTTTATGAAAAAGAATACACATGACACCTATGTTCAAACAGATTATAAAGTCCCAAGGGTATTAATACTTGGCATTAAGATAAAACATAATCCATAACTAAACGGTATTAATGCAGACTATCATAGCTTAGAGGAAAAAACAAAAAATAGCTAAATGGCTTGAAAAAGCCCACAGATACCATCTCCTAACAACAAATCTTCATTTGCTCAGCAAAATCGCTGCCTTTAAACCTAAATTTTTCCTCAGTCCGCAAGCTCATGCTTCCAGAAACATTCTACTTCCTAGGTGCCCCAGGTAATGTGCTTTACTCTCCTTTGGCAGAAATACAAAGCTGAAGTTTTGCTCTCCTTCTTGCCTATTCCATAGAGAACCTGTCCTACTCTTTGCTAAGACTCATTCTGTAAGTATCAACTATTAGCTCTAATGATACACAGATCTTCTTATCTATTCTACATTTAAGACTTGTATTTTAATATGCTTAAAACATTGCAATATCTGAAAAGTCCAACAAAATCTTAAGATGCTCATACTTCTCCACTTAAAACAAAATTTTAATCCATTATTCTTCAGCGAGGTGAAAAACTATGAGAGTTCCAATTCTTCTCTCTTTCTTCTCTGTGGCATTCCCCACGCTCTGTCAATTCTTTCACAAAAATCTCCCCTCTGTCCCATCCTCTTTTCTCCAATTCCTTGTAACAACCTAGCAGATTTTGTGTTACATGGAGTCCTTTCTCTAAATTGTCCTAAAATTCATTCTTCCCTCATCCTATCATTTGGCATGTCCTACCTAGTGTATCTACTTAATGTCTATCCAGTATACAACATCCCCCTCATCTCCATGAACAATTCCCTTTGAGTCTGGTCATCTCTAACTAGAACTAAAACCATCTCACTGACCTTCCTGGCTATAGCTCTCACCTTTTAATGGTCCCAATAATCAAATCCAGATTGAGGTTTCTAAAACTCTGCTTTGACCATGTAACTTACTTATCTTTTTAGGCTCCCTAATATTATGCTTAAAGTACAGCAAATAGCAAATATTTGGAGGTGCTAATTCAGCATGTTAGCATCAACACATGCTTTCACACTGTGGGGTTTTTTTGGGGGGCGGGGGAGGGGAGACAGAGTCTTGCTCTGTCACCCAGGCTGGAGTACAGTGATGTGATCAAAGCTAACTGTAACCTCAAACTCCTGGGCTCTAGCAACCTTCCTGTGTCAGCCTCCCAGGCAGCTAAGAAAACAGGTGCCATGCCACCATGTCCAGCTAATTTTTCTTTTACTTTTTGTAGAGACATGATTTTGCTATTGCTCAGGCTGGTCTTGAACTCCTGGGCTCAAGCAATCTTCTCACCTCAGCCTCCCAAAGTGCTGTGATTACAGGCATGAGCTACCATGCCTGGCTTATCTTTTTGATCCATTTTGTTTATTATTTAAAAATAATTTTTTTTCTTAATTCACCTTGTCTTCGTCAGGCATTCCTGCTACATTCTAAAGTACCTTCCTTTATTCATAATCAGTGTAGGGGTTAAGAGTTTGGATTTCAGAGCCCAACTATCAGAGTCAGAAACATTTCTCTATTACTTATTGGCACTGGAATCTTAGGCAAGTAATTTAACTTTTATATCCCTCAGTTTCCTCATCTGCAAAATCAGGATGGTATCTACCTCATAGGGTTGCCATAAGGACTTATAGCAGAAAACTCTCTAACACCGAACAGGGCCTGGCAAATAAATGGTTAACTATTATTATGGTTTATTCTTCAAAGTGTCACTTAGGGAAAGAAGGCATCTATGATTTTCAAACTTTAATCCCCAGCAAGCTTTCTCTTGCTCTTTGCCCACAGCCTATCCCATGAACATTTATGCCACAACATTCACTGACTGCTGGTATCTATGTCAATTCCCCCCTTAGAAACATGTGTTTCTATCACTTGAGCTCAGGAATTCACGGCTGCAGTAAGTTACGATCGCATCACTGCACTCCAGTGTGGGCAGTAGAGCAAGATGCTATCTCCACAAAACAAAAACATGTTTTCCTAGAAGGCAAAGGACAGCTCCTAGTGGAGGCAGAATCCCAGAGCTTGAGACCTTATTTACACCTTCTCTTTTCCCCCAGCATCTATGGTGGCCAGCTCTGTGCAGAAATGTTGGTCACTTGGTCCCCAACCTCTGAGATTACAAGACTTAAGATCCAAGCTCCTATAACATCAGTACTGATAACATATAATATTAGTACTATATATTACTGACTTAGTAATAGTACTGATAGCCCATATATCTTTGCACAGAAACTAGAGGACAAATAAGTGAGTATGTACTAAAATAACATACAGCAAACAAAGTTTTATTGACCTTTTTCCCTATGGATATGACTCCCATTCCCTACCCAGGAAGTTTCACCTGCTTAGAATCTCATTTCATCTCACCCAGTATATAAAATTTTATACAGACGCTCCTGGACATTATCCCACAGTAAGTTGAAGAGCATAATGAACGTGTATCACTTTCCATCACTGTAAAATCTTAAGTCGAACCATAGTAAATTGGAGACCATCTCTACTTTAATGTCCAAATATACGCAAACAGCAAAAGATATGTTGCCTTTCAAAGGCCAGCTAAAGGAAGACGGTATTAGGTCATTAAATATGAAATGTCCAATTTTGAGTCAGAAGTATAGTTTATATCTCAAACAAGAAGCAATAAAATTAATCAAAGTATGCGCCTAAACTATCAACACAGTTTTGTCATCTTAACCACAGCTTGTTTATGCCACCAAAGAAGCCTAGAGAATGAGTGGGGATGAAATCACGAAAGGTAATTTCCACAGCTTGTTGAGCATTGGATATTTTTCCCTGCAAGAAGTGGTCCAAAGCTTGGAAGAAGTGGCAGTCAGTTGGTAGGTACAAGGTCTGGTGAATACGGTGGATGACAAGAGAGTTTCCAACTCCAGCCTCTGTAGTTGGAGTCAGTGGTGTTTGTTCAACACGTGGCAGGAGCCTTGTCTTGCAAGAGGATTGGCCTGTCTCTATTGATCAATTTTGGCTGCTTAATTGCAAGCATTCCCATCATTTCATCCAAATTGTTGTAGTAGACGTCCTCTGTAATTGACCATGTTTCATGAAGATGTAGTGGATAATACCAGCACTGGACCACCCAAAAGATACCATTAGCTTTTTAAGATTAATATTCAGTTTTGGACTGCTAAGGCACTACCTCTTTATCCAATCATTGTGCCAAACACCTGCGACTGTCAAAAAGAATCCATTTTTCAAGCACACGTAACAATACAGTGTATAAATGGTTTGCCTTTATGATATGACAGCAAAGATAGGCAAGCTTCGAGACAGTTTCTCTTCTGACACTTGTTTAATTCATGCGGTACCCATCTATCCAGCTTCTTTACCTTGCCAATGTGTTTCAAATGGTCCAGTATTGTTGGAATAGTTGCTGCTAATTTACGCACAGGTTGAGATGGATTCACTTCCACTACAGCTTTCAGCTCATCATTATCCAACCTGGTCTTGGGGTCACCCACGTGGCACATTTATAGGATTAAAATCACTACAATGGAATTTCTCAAACCATCTATGTACTGTGCCTTCATTAGCCACATCCTCCCAAACACTTCATTGTTATTTCAAGCTGTCTGCGCTGCCTTGCTTCAACCACAGAACGCATTTGAAAATAACATGAATTTTTAACTTACTCATGGTTTCACAAAAATTGCTCTTTAAAAAAAATTTAAAGATAATCACAAGCCAAAATGTACATTTGAAAGACTGAGGATGTACCTTCACATTAACATAATATAATTAACATAATTAAACATAAAAAAAGAGGAGTCAAAGTGAAATGTCAGAGCTATCGACCTCAGACTTAGCACTTAGTTGGACATTTTATACTTAATAATCTAATAATTATCAGAGGGAGTACCAGTTATGTACTCTGCAGGTTGACTTTCATTATCCCACTGAATTCTCAGAGCAAACTCTCTCCATTAAATGGTTAAGAGAAAACCAAGGGCTCAAAGCTGATTCAGCCACCTGGTAAGTAGTAACACTAGTCCTGCTGAGACAAGAGACACCCTCCTACCCCCACACAGCTTCACTGCTAAACCAGCTTACAAAAATTTCTCGAGGCCGGGCGCGGTGCCTCATACCTGTAATCCTAGCACTCTGGGAGGCCGAGGCAGGAAGATAGTTTGAACTCAGGAGCTCGAGACCAGCCTGAGCATGAGCAAGACCTTGTCTCTACTATAAATAGAAAGAAATTAGCCAAACAACTAAAACAAAAAATTTCTCTTGATATATAGTATTTATGCCATGACCTTCACTACTTTACTCTGTAATTTCTGGTGAATTTTATTTCTTCCCAATAAACCAAAAAAGGAGAAAAAGAAAAAAGCAAAGAAACCAAAACTAAACTCCTTGGAGCAAACATGGCTTCACTAGAGATGTGAGCCCTTGCCTAGCAAACTATATTGTTTATTCTATAAAATAATTCCAGGACTCTATTACTTGATGAGATGATAAGAAAACAACTGATAAGGCAAAAAACCTCCCTCAAAGAAACTCCAATTAAGGAAAGGTTACGCTCAACAATAATGAGTTATGTGGATCAACTTCCCTTCAAAATACTGTATCTGCAGCCACATAATGCCCCCAGGACAGAACACAGCTGCTAAATGGAATGTGTGTGAATTTTAACAGAACAGATATTCAGGCAACAGAGGTAGCTGTCGGCCTGAGAAACAAAAAGGATAACATTACCTTTTTTGTATGTCCCATCTACTCCTTTGCCCATCTTATCCTTGCTGCTCACATCCCCCTCCATGTAAGGGAAGACTCGGGCCTGGTGAGTCCACAGATAGTCATTAGACCCAAAGAAGAGGACAGGGAACTCGCCCACATCATGTCTCATCTTATCGATGTTGGAAGGAACAGCTCGAGGATGGCAAATCTCAGCTGGCCACCACCTGGGAGAGGTGAAAAGAAGGGAAGAAACCTCTAGGAGACTGCAAGGCACAAGGAAAATAACCTACTTAAATAGATAATAAGGAATAGGAATTTCTGCCTGCCCATACGAAAAGTCAATCCTAGAGCATTCTTACAACCCAACTAGAGCACAAACAAGCAGTGTGTGCTGGAAGCATGAGAACGCCTGTCCACACTCCCAAACATGCATATGCTCTCTCAGACTCAATTATTCCACTTTAAGGAATCTATTAAAAGGAATTAATTGGAGATATGAAAAAGACTATGACTATAATGTTCACTGAAGCATTATATCCTTAAGAATAAAAAACTCTAAATCAAGAGAATGATAGTGGCAGTCATGGTACACTATACAATGAAAGACAATTTGGTCTTTAAAAAGGAAACTTTCAATAATTACACTTACTCAATTACTCAGAGAGTACTGAAAATTACTAAGAGTACTGAAAAATGATACCATAAAATGAAAGGAAAAAAAAGCAAGTAAGTTAGTATAAAACAACCACTTTAGGGAGACAAGTTGGCATTAGCTATTAGAACTGGAAGCTCATACCAATCTATTTTACTCTGGAGAATGCCCTAGACAAGCTCCTGTGTATGGAAACCAAGAAACACCGATAAAATGTTCATAGCTCAAACAGGAAAATGGTCAAAGGTACCATGACTAATCAGGAAGATCATTACATATAAAGGTAAAAACTTTGTTTGACAGTTCCTAAGAAGCAGGATGGTGAAAAAAAATGAGCGCCATTCTACTTACCTGTATCGTCCAACTTTTACCCAGACAATCTCCCTGTAGTGTGGCTTTTTGCCTGCCTTACAATCATTGCAATACCAATTTCCTTCAGGTATATCAATGTTCAGACATTCACGATGAAAAGCAGCAGGGCAAGAATCACAGCACAGAAGGCTGCCTCCTGTGGTAATCAAAAAATCTGGCACTCAGACCATAAGGCATATAAGAACCCAGCAGAAATAGCTTTTGCTCAGCTCCTAACAATTATTTATCTCTCAGCAAAAGGCTTAGTAATTTAGTTATTCAGAAAGACTTTTCTGCAAGAGTATTCCCTCTCTAATATTCCTGAAACCCCCACCCCAATCCCAAGATTTGTTAGATTCACAGCTAATAAACAAGATCTTACCAGCAAAATTATGTTAAGGCAATGTGATCTGAAGCAAAACTATAAAATTCATGTATGCGTACATCCACACATATATATATATATACATTTACATTTCCTTCACTAGAAGACAATACACTAAACAAAAAAAATATTAATGACACACAATGAGCAGAGTATAAAGAGGACAAGCTTTAACTGATGTCAGATTCAGGTTGGAATTCCAGCTCTAAGACAGTGTGACCTTGGAGAATTCACTTTCCTTCTTATGCTGTAATTTCCTCAATAGTCAGGTGTTTTCTATAATGGATAATAACCACATCTGTCTGATAACTCACCTAACTAATAAATCACCTAGTCGTTAAGGACACATAATTAGTGTCTCCGTATGGTTAGTTCTTTCCCTTTTTTGTAAATTACTAACTTTTCACAACTTTGTATTTTCAGCAAGATAGGTACACATTTTATTTTGCTGCCAAAAAGAAAAAAAATTTTATGATAAGGCACTTGTCTATGTATGTGATTCTACACCCTAAGCAAAGTGTTTGGCACCCTTGTAACACCTACGGGCCTTATCCAGAATACTATCTATAAACGAATAAACTTCATATGCAAGATAAAAAGGACACTGACTACATTAAAATATAATTAACAAAATGTTGGAGCAAAACAAGAGATATAGATGTACATGTTTCCTTGTAATGCCTAAATAACAAGATCTAGTAGTAGTAATGACTAAAAATGATATTTCAAGATATAAATGATATCTGCAACAACTGTATTATCTGTGGCTTTTATTTGGTTTGTTACCAAAATTTTCACTGTAAGTTCTCTCCCCCATCCAAATTTTGAGACACTGGGTTAATTATATATCACAGTGACAATGAATTTTCAATTCTTAAAAGATTTTGTACTCAAAGTGACTCACAATTTATATATCTGATTCTGAAACCCTTATTGTTGCACATATCAGATAAGGTATTTCAGGAAAGAAAGATTCATATTTAAGGAATACAACATATGCCTTATTTTCTCCCAGAAATGAACATGCTTCACACATGTTAGACTCAAAAATGTAAGTCCAAGTTTTATCCTGAAGAGGAAGTGAGGAGTAAAGACGTAGCAACAACGTATATATGAGTTCATCTTGTTCTCACCTTGTTTCTTTTAGTTCTTAAAATCCTACTAAAAACATACCTTTGTAACAATTTCCAAATACAATTTCTTCCCACAGTAATTTCTGCCCTTTCTACAGCAGGCTCTTAAAATCAGAGCTGGAGTTTTGTTTAGGGGTGTGTCAGGGGTGTGTACTTAAGGTCTGACTCCTGCCTCAATTGGAAAAGCTCAGCTTTTATCTGTATTGTATACTGGAGCTCAGATTCAGAGTAAGATTTCATTTGGAAAAATGTCTGCTGCTAGAAAACAAGTCTGAAGAACAATTACACAGTCTGAAACCCATACTTAACTATTTTTGTGCATTTTGTGGATGAATTAAGAAAGGGACATTAAGAGTAATGTGAAGTCAAATAAATTCAACTGACCCAGTGGCAGAATACTTTCTACAACATTCCTATCTATGCTTTAGTTACCTGATGAGTCACAACTTGGTTGCTATCACAGTCTGCATATATAGTCTTAGGGAAAAAAATTTTCCGAAGTTGGCATTTAGGATATATGAGAAATATTTCATGTATAGAAAAGCATGTGAATCAAGCCTTCGAAGAAGACTACAACATGAAAATAAACTTGGATAGAAGAAAATTTGGACAGAATAAAGGACAAAGGGCAGAGTTGAGGGGAAAGAGTGGCAAGCCCAACAGTTTTGCAGGGAAGATCAAAATGGGACATGAGATGAGGAAGAATATGAGAGAAGAAATCAACAGGACTACTCTGGGTAGAAGGATGGAAGGAGGCAGGAGGGTCTGTCCGGTGGCAGTAAAGAAGAGGTATAGGAAAGAGAGGGAAAGATAGGGAGGCAGAATAGGGAAAGCTGCATGAACAATCAAAAAAACCCAAAAGATGAAAAAGTGACATTTGGTAAAAGAGGGAAAACAAAGGAAAATAAATTTTAAACATTACTGAATTCTATAGGGCTTGATTCCGTTCAGTTTAGCAATTTACTATATTATTATACTAATACTCTTGATAACCACCTTTTCAGTTCTCTCTCTCCCTTACACAAGCAAAAAAAAAAAAAAAAAAAAAAAAAGGCCTAAGACTATTCCTTCCCTGTCTCCTAACAGCAGGATAATCTTCTCCAGTGGGACCAGCAATTCTTGGGCTTTCTAGTCTCAAGATAACTTTACACTCTTGCAAATTATAGAGAATTTCAAACAGCTTTTGTTTATTGGGGATATATATACAGATATTTGCCAAAAAGAAATTAAAACTAAAAAATTTTTTAAAATATCTATTAATTTATTTTAAATAATAAAAATCCATTATGTTAACATAAAGAACATTACAATGAAAAAAACTACATTTTTTTGAAATAAAAAAGAAATTTTAATGAGAAAAGCTCACTGTTTTCTTAATTAAAAAAATTTTTTTAGAGATGAAGTCTTGCTCCATCACCTAGGTTGGAGTACAACTGGCCTGATCATAGCTCACTGACTGCAGACTCAAATTCCTAGGCTCAAGTCATCATCCTACCTCAGCCACCCAAGTATTATAGCTTGTACTACAGGTATTTTTACATTTTTAGAAATATTTTAAATTGCATTTGTTGCAACATGTTATTTGGTTGACATATATGAAGAAAATCAAGTTTATTAAAGACACATACTTAGAAAAGAGTATTTTAATAGCCTGTTCAACTGTGTATATTCCTTCTTTGATACGACAATAAAACTCCATAATGTAGAGAGTTTAACTGCTGAAACTGTCATTAACTGTTGATACTATTACCTTAAAATTCACTGATCTGTCTTGCACTTTTTTTTTTTTTTTTGAGACAGAGTCTCACTCTATTGCCTGGGCTAGAGTGCCGTGGCGTCAGCCTAGCTCACAGCAACCTCAAACTCCAGGGCTGAAGTGATCCTTCTGCCTCAGCCTCCCGAGTAGCTGGGACTACAG
>CAUYRT010020298.1:0-19226 GCA_963574885.1 Lepilemur ruficaudatus
ATTATTTTCCCCAGTGTATATTTTTGTCTGCTTTGCCAAAGATCAGATGGTAATATGAGGATGGTTTCATATCTGGGTTCTCTATTCTGATCCCTAGATATATGTCTCTGTTTTTGTGCAAGTATCGTGTGTGGGTTACTATAGCCTTGTAGTATATCTTGAAGTCTGGTAAATTTATTCCTTTCGATTGTTATTTTTTATTAAGGTTGCTTTGGCTATAAGGGGTCTTCTCTGGTTCCATATGAAGTATAGAATTATTTTTTCCAGATCTACGAAAAATGATATTGGTATTTTAATAGGGATTGCATTGAATCTGTAGATCACT
Organism: Lepilemur ruficaudatus; assembly: GCA_963574885.1. Taxonomy (NCBI): domain Eukaryota; kingdom Metazoa; phylum Chordata; class Mammalia; order Primates; family Lepilemuridae; genus Lepilemur; species Lepilemur ruficaudatus. Next base: position 326 of record CAUYRT010020298.1, read on the forward strand.
TTGAGTAGTATAGACGTTTTAACAATATTGATTCTGCCAATCCAGGAGCATGATGTGTTTTTCCATCTGTTTATGTCTTCTGCAGTTTCCTTTCTCAGTGCTTTGTAGTTCTCCCTGTAGAGTTCTTTCACCTCCTTAGTTAAATATATTCCTAAGTATTTTATTTTCTTTATTGCTATTGCGAAAGCTATTGAGTCTTTGATTTTGTTCTTAGCTTGACTGTTGTTGGCATTTATGCTAGCTGATTTGTGTACATTGATTTTGTAATCTGAGACTTTGCTGAATTTGTTTCTCAATTCCCGGAGTCTCTTGGCAGAATCTTTGGAGTTTTCTAGATGTAAGATTATAATGTTAGCAAAAAGTAGTAGTTTGACCTCTTCTGCCCCCATTTGGATCCTCTTGATTTCCTTCTCTTGTCTGATTGCTCTGTTTAAGATTTCCAGCACCTTTTTGAATAGAAGTGGTGATAGTGGGCAACCTTGTCTGGTTCCAGTTCTAAGCAGGAATGCCTTCAATTTTTCCTCATTCAGTACGATGTTGGCTATGGGTTTGTCGTATATGGCTTTTATAATTTTGAGTAAAGTCCTGTCTATGCCTATTTTGTTAAGAGCATTCTTATCATAAAAGGGTGCTGAATTTTGTCTAATATTTTTTCTGTGTCTATTGAGAGGATCATATATGGTCTTTGTTTTTACTTCTATTTATGTGGTGAATTACATTTATAAATTTGCATATTTTGAACCATCCTTGCATCTCTAGAATGCAGCTCTGTTGGTCGTGATGGATTATTTTTTTGATGTGTAGCTGAATTAGGTTTGCTAGGATTATATTAAGAATTTTTCATCTATATTCATAAGGGATATTGGTCAGTAATTTTCTTTTTTTGTTGAGTCCTTCATGATATATTTTGAATCCATTTTCTCCAACTTGACTTTTAGTAAAAATTGCAACACTCTACTGCATTCTTTCATGGTTTCAAATTACCTAGTTTCCCGGTGTTTAGTAATCACAATGAGTTTCAATTTGAATTCCTAAAAGAAGGTCATTCTCATATTTATTTTCTATATGTTTAGGATTTATTTGTCAGTCACAATTTTATACATCTACAGTCTTTTTGTTTTAATTTATCAAGTCAATATTTGCTAAATTAAAAAAAGTGTATGTGAAATATTTTGGACATTTCAAAACTGTTCCAGTATCTCTGGCAGAAGGAGCAATTCAACATGACATTCTTTGGAATGTCTTTTAAAAATGTAAATCTGAAAGTAGAAAATTAAGGCATAAATGTAATCTAGCAGTCAAGAAATTCCACTATTTTGAGTTATTTTCACTATGTAAGCCAAACATCATCTTGAGGACTTACAGCTTCTATTATCCACGCAATGTATTAAAATTGCTGGTTTCTTTCCAATTCTGAAGTTCTTTTTTTTTTCTTTAAGTAGACCTCTCTTTCTTTTTCCAGGAGAGTCAATAAATGTTCTATTTGATGATGTTAATTCTTGGCAATTTGTTCCTAAGTACCAAATAAGAAGTTAATTTAAGTACTGGATATTTAATTCTCGAGCATCCATCTCTTGAGGATTACCTTGCTAAACATAGCTTAACCTTTTCAAAATATATCTGTCTACTCAGCCTACAAGTTTGGAGAAATGTATAATTTTGTCTGCACTAATAGTATTCTCAAGAAAGGTAATTATAAACATAAAATAAATATCCTTTCATTTGATAGCTTTTTGCTTTTTCTCTGCAATGAAAAGTTAACTCCAAAGATGATAATACTTGTGGTTATATAGTTTTAATGCTTTCCTAATTCTGTGTATAGTTATTGTTATTTGTGGCAAACACCAAGGATATTTTAGTGGAATAGTAAGAGTTTAATCTTAAGTTTATTTGAACTAGTAATGTACTGTTCGAACTTATGCTTATTTTGCTAAGCAGCAATTATAATGAGAACTATAAAAATATTTCACATTGACCATATTTTTGCTTTAAAAAGTGATTTCTGTATTGTATAGAGAAAGTTATAGACATTTTGTTAGAATATCATGAAATTTAAATTATAGAGTGTCCAACTTTTACTAAAAGTCAAGTTTGAGGAAATAGATTCAAAATATATCATGAAGGACTCAATAAAAAAAGAAATTTAAATTATTTCATGATATTCACTACTTCAGCCAAACTACAGTGACATTGTTTATGACAATTTATGAGACTGTTCTTTTTTCTTGCCTAATTACTAATTGTCAATCTTTTTAATTTTTTTATAATCTGATGAGGAAAAACTTTTTTTAAAAATTATTTTTATTCATTTCTGGTAAGGTCAAGCATATTTTTAGATGTCTCTTGGCTATTTGGGTTTTTTCCTTTTGAGAATTACCAGCTCATATTCTGTGGAGTTGTCATTCATCTCTTTCTTAGTGATTTGTAAGTGATCTTTTCATGTTAAAGATTTTAATTATTTATTTCATATGTTGTAGACTTTTTCACTTTGCTTTTTGCTTCTCTGTTTTGTTTATGGTGTTTTATGCTATACAGAAGTTTTAATTTTGTGTAGTAAAAACTGTCAGTTGTTTTGTATAGGTGTTCTTGTCTTAGTGTCATTCTTAGGCCATTTCTACACTTAACCTTTGAATGTATTCTCTTATATTTTCTTGTAGCAATTTTATGGCTTCCTTTGAAAAAAATTAAGTCTTTGATTCATCTGTAATTTATTTTGATAAGAAGAATAATTATATAATATAATTTATTTAATAAATTCTCTTTTCCTCACTGCTTTGAAATATAACTTTTCATATCTTAAAGTGGTCTTATGTCCTGTTTTATGGATTTGTCTATGTAGAACTGCCTGGGTATTTTTTTTTTTTTGATCTACTGTCAATAAAGAGAGTTGGTGGCAAAAATGCTGTCCTACACATGTTGGCTGATCTTCTCAAATCAGGTACCTCTTTTAACCAGCTACCTAGGGGTGAACAATGTTTAGGCTATGGATCTCAGATATCAGAGAAGAAATTTCTAGTCAATTTTTGAAAAAATATGGATAGACTATTAGTTTTCACATTAAAATAACAGCAAAAACAAGTGGAAAACCAAAGGTTAAGTGTCAGAAATCAATGTTTGATTTTATTTATTATTTCATTACAAAAAAATAAAAATATTTTAGAAAATATGTAAAAATTCTCACCCTATTTTTAGGACCAATTCTGACCTACCTTAGGAAGAATCCCAGGAACTCTAGTTGGATAATCTGAGAGAAGTATCTTTTACTCACTCTTGGTGGTTTGTATTTGGTCCATGTAAACCAATTTGGGAAGTAGGGTTTCTGCTTATATAAGGTGGAGATTCTATTTTACTTTGCTTGCTCCTTTGTAGGAATTGAAAATCCTGTGTTCTGAGTCTAGGCCAAGGATGTGGCCTTGCTAACTATGGGAGACTTCCCTGATGTTAATGACTTTCCTGAAAGCTTTAGAGTCTCTGAATATTGCCTGGTTTTGTATTCCCCATAACTGTTTGCCCCCCACCAGAATGTGCTATCCTCCCATGCTATAGACCTTTCTGATGCCAGTTGTAATGTGTGGTCTATCATACTTCATTTGTAATATTGTGTTTCATCTTCTCTTTATTTCTTTCCAATATGGGTTTCTGGGACTGACTTCCTACCATCTTACATATCCCATGTTGTCTGCCATTTCTTAATGGTCAGGTCTAATTCTGGCCCCTCACTCTTTACTTGACCTTGTTCCTTGATACATAATCTAGGCAATGATCTAAGATATACCAAATAGCATAAGAAGGCCTGTCTGAGGTCTGCTTTGTTATATGTGTCATAGAAGTACACGGATCACCAGTATGAGAGTTCTTAGTGTTTCCCTAGTCTAAACCCCTCATATTATGGATGAGAAAACTGAGGCAAAGTTTTGTACCCCAAATCGTAGTTTCTGACAGAGTTAGAACTAGAATCAATAGTAACTTCATTTCAATTTATACTATATCCACTTTGAACAAATAACTCCATCAAATGTACCTTAAACATATTTTTAAAAATATGGATTGGGGTGACAAAAAGTCATTTTAGTCACTTATAAATGTATGATGAGATATTAGACTTGTGTATTTTTGTTTTTATATGGAAATATCAAAAAAAGGATTATTTGGAAATTTGTCTTTTTCCATAACTGCCAATATGTAATAGCTGGATTTTTTTTTAAAGTAAAGCAATGTCATTCCACCAGATGTCACTGTTTGCATGTAGCAATGAAGTTACAATATTAAAAATACAATTCCCCCCCAAGTCATATTGTTTTAAAAAAAAATCTGTATAGTTATATACTTAACTCATCTGTTGAGTCATTATTTTATCAAGACTGTATTTCCTGATCTTTTTAAAGCATACAAAGTATTCATATGCCTCCACTACAGATTTTAAAGATTCCTACACAATCTCTGTTTAGTGCAGATGTGAAATATTAATGTATTTACTTCAGCAGAGATATGCAATGAGAGCAAACATCTTTTGCTTTATCAATGACTTGAAAAACAAACTTAATTGTTTTTATTACATTGTAGAATACTGCATGGAGTTCCTGTTGTGGCTAGCAAGCAAGAATATGTTCATGTTCCTCCAATACCACCAGGAATACCACCTGAATTGGTACAAAGAACTAGACAGCATGCTCACAAACCACCACACTTGCAAGTTTTGGGAGAGGAAGTAAGAACTTTTTTTAATATTAATTTTCTATACCTCATAGGTTGTCAAACTTTTTGATTTTAGGACACTTTTTTCACTGTGGAAAATTGTCAAAGACTTCAATAATCATTTATGTGAATTTTATCTATTGGCACTTACAATGTTAGAAATTAAAACTGAGAGCATGCTAATAATTTATTAAAATAGCAGTAATAAAGTTCTATCTATTCATATAAGTAATGTATTTTTATGAAAAATAACATTTTTGAAAACAAAATATTTAGTGAGAAAACTAGGATTTTTTCCCCCAATTTCTTTAATGTCTGGTTTAATAGATGACAGATGAATTTTCATATCTGCTTCTGCATTCAATTTTTTGGTTGCTCGTTTTGGTTGAAATATATGAGAAAAATTCTGGGCTCACAAAGATTTATAGTTAGAAAAGTTACATTATTTTAATAGACTTTTAAAAGCAAAATTATGGATATTCTCTTTTGATAATACACTTTAGTGTATAAAGTATTTTAACTTAACGAGTGGTAATTTCTTGAAAGTTAGTTATGAGACTTGCACTTCTGGGAAAGATGGAGTAGAATCATTTTTCCCTATTCTTCCTGCTAAATACGACTAGAAACCCTGGACATTATCAACATAAGAAGATTCTGAAAGGTGGAAAGAAGGAAGCACACTAGCTAGGAACTTTGAAATGATGGTTAGTTCCCTGAGTTTTCTTTTTGCTTTATTTATACTATGCTTGAGCTGAAAAAGGTGGTAATCTAGAAACATTAATAGGTAAAGAAGGAAAAAAAAAAAGTCCCAAGAAAAGGCTGCTATCCCTAGCCAAAGAATCAGGAAATGGGTAGCCTAGCAAGACAGAACAATTTTAGACAAATAATTACTTTATGTCAGCTAAACGCCACAGGAAAAGCTGCGGTCGCATTCCTACCTCCACCAGTAAAGACCTACTGGGAGTCCTAGATTTCTACCCTAGATAGGGTATTACAAGGCACTCCAATACCTTTGCAAGTGTGGTGTCAAAGAAGGATGAATATGTAAATCAGGGAGCTTTCATCTTAATAGAGTGGTATAGGACTTTCCCTTCATGCTGTCAGTCGAGACCACCTGGGGATCCTGGGCTTAGTCTCCTTCTAGTAGTAATGAGCTAGTGCTCTCCCTGTACCCTCAGGGGGATACACTGGGGGATGGTATCAGGGAAAGTCTAGTGGAATGACAGCTAAAACAGAATGCTTAAATAAGATCCAGAGCCTCATAGTGTAATATCCCAAGTATTCAGATTTCAACTGAAAATCACTAATCTTAACAAGAACTAGCAAAATCTCTAATTTAATATAAAAATCAATCAATAGATGCCAATGTTGAGATGACAGAGATGTTAGAATTATCTGACGAAGATTTTTAAAGCTGCCAGCATAAAAAATGCTTCAGTGAGCAACTGTGAACACATTGAAACAAATTAACAAAGCAAATGAAAAGATTTCAAAAGGAAATAGAAAGTCTCAGTAAAAAAAGATGATACTGAGAAGAAACATGAAAATTTTAGACTTGAAAAATACAATAATTGAAATAAAAAGCTTAATGGTTGGGCTCAAAAGTAGAATGGACGAGACTGGAAAGAATCAATGAACTTGGAAATAGAACAATTAGAATTTACTCAATCTGAACAACAAAGAGAAAACAGACTGAAAAAAATATTAACAGAGCCTTGGGCATCTAGAGGACTATAAAAAAAGATCTGACATTTGTGTTATCACAATCCTAGAAAGAGAATAAAAAGGGGGAAAGACTGAAAAAGTAATGGAATAAATAACGGCTGGAAACTTCACCTGTTTGGTGAAAGACATAAAGCTATAGATTCAAGAATCTAAGGAAATCCCCAAACAGGAAAAATCCAAAGAAATACACACCAAACCACATAATAATTAAACTTGTGAAAACTAAAGACAGAAAAATCCTAAAAGCAGTAAAAGAAATAACATGTTTAATTATAGGGGAAAAACAATTTGAATGGAAGTAGATTCCTCCAGAAGCTACGGAGGCCAGAATATTTTTCAAGTGCTGAAAGAAAACAACTGTGAACCCAGAATCCTATGTCCAGAGAAATATCCTTCAGGAATGAATGGGAATCACGACATTCTCAGATGAAAGGAAACTAAGAGAATTTGTTGCTAGAAGACTTACTCTAAATGAAGGGCTAGGAAAAGTTCTCTAAACAGAAAGAGAATGATAATAGAAGAAATCTCAGAATATCTAGCAGGAACAAAGAACATTTAAAGCAAAAATATGGGTAAGTACTATAGGGTTTCCTTTTCTTTTGAGTTTTCTAAATTATGTTTGTGAATTTAAGAAAAAATTATCACACTGATGTGGTTGTAAATGTATATAGAGGAAATATTTAAGATAATTACATTAAAAATGGGAAGGGTAAAGAGGCAAAAGAAAGGAAAGGTTTCTACTTATCATTTGAACTGGTAAAATGATGACATCAGAAGACTGTGATAAGTTATGTTTATTGAAAAGTTATAAATTATATTTAGTTGTTTAGAGCAAAAATTAAAAATCTATACAAAGAGATACACTCAAAAACACTACAGATAAATAAAAGTAGAATTCTAATATATGTTCAAATAGCCGACAGGAAGGCAGTAAAAAGAAAGCAGAGAAACAAAAGAAACCAGACAGAGCAAACAGAAAACAGAAAATAAAATGGCAGACTTAAGCCCTAACTTAAATGTAAATGGTCTGAATACAGCAATTAAATGACAGAAAGTGGCAGAGTGGGTTAAAAAATATAACTCAACTACATTGAGCCTATAAGAAACAGACTTAAAATATAATGATTTAGCCAGGTTGAAAGGTAAAAAGTTAAAAAAATATAAATATATATCGCAAATGTTAATCAAAGAAAAGTGGGAGTGGCTGTATTAATATCAGATAAAGTAGACTTCCAAGCAAAGAAAGTTATCAGATACAGAGAGGGGAATTATATTATGATACAAATGTCAATACACCAAGAAGACAGCAATCTTAAAAAGTGTATGCATCAAACAACAGAATGACAAAACAGGCAAAGCAAAAGCTAATGGAATGGAAAGGAGAAATGGACAACTCCACAAATATAGTTGGAAACTTCAACATTCCTCTCTCAATAATTGATAGAACACCTAGAGAGAAAATCGCCAATGATATAGAATAATTCAGCAATCCCATACACCAACAGGATCTAGTTGAAATTTGTAGAATACTGTACCCAACAAAAGCAGAACATATATTCTTTTCAGTTTCCATGAAACGTATTCCAGGATAGAGCAAATCCATAGTAGACTCAAACTAAAAATCAATGACAGGAAGATAACAGAAAAACCTCCAAACACTTGGAATCTAAACAATATAGTTACAAATAATCTATAGGTTAAAGGGGGAAGTTTCAGGGATTTAAAAAATATATTGAACTGAATGAAAATTAAAATACAACACATAAAAATGTGTGTGACACAGCTAAAGCAGAATTTATAGCATTAAATATTTATAATAGAAAAGAGAAAGTCTCAAATCAATTATTTAACTTCTTCCTCAAGAACTAAGAAAAAGAAGAGTGAAATAAAACCAAAGCAAGCAGAAGGAAGGAATAATAAAAAGAAGAAATCAATGACACTGAAAACAGAAAAATAATAAAGAAAATCAATGAAAGAAGTTAATTCTTTGAAAGACCAATAAAGTTGATCTCTAGCAAGACTGACAGGGAAAGAAAAAGAAGACAAAAGTTACCAATACTAGAAATGAAACAAGAGATATCACTACAGACCCTGAAGACATCAGAAGAATAATATGGGAATGCTATGAACAACTCTATACACACATAAATTTGACAACTTAGATGAAATGGAGCAATTCCTCAAAAAACACAAAGTATCACAACTCACCAAATACGAAATAGATAATTTGAATAGTCCTATAATGCTCAAGGAAGTTGAATTATTAATATTAATTTATAAAACATTCCCCTTCTTCCAAATATCTTCAGGCCCAGAGAGAATTTTACCAACATTTAAGGAAGAATTAATAAGAATTCTACACAATCTCCTCCAGAAAATAAAAGAGGAGGGAACCCTTCCCAATTCATTTTTTGAAGCTAGTAATACCCTGGTCTCTAAACCAAAGACAGTTAAAAAAATATATACAGACCAATATCCCTGCTATGGTTTGAATATTTATCCCCTCCAAAACTCATGTTGAAATCTAATTGTCATTGTAACAATATTAAAAGGCCAGACCTTTAAGAGGTGATTAGGTGCTCATGGATGGGATTAATGCCATTATAAAATGGAATTCAGTCCCTCTTTTCTCTCTTGGCTCTTCCTCCTTCCTCTGCATGAGAACACAGTAAGAAGGCATATACCAGATGCCAGCACCGTGATCTTGGACTTCCCAGCCTCTAGAACTATGAGAGAATGAGTTTCTGCTCTTTATAAATTATCCAGTCTCAGGAATTTTGTTATAGCAGCACAAAACAGACTAAGACAATCTCTTATGAATATTATGCATAAAAATCCTTAACAAACATTAGAACATAGAATTGGAAAATACATAAAAAGAATTATCCACCATGACCTAAGGAGGTTATTTTAGGGTTTTGAGGCTGGCTCAGTATTTGAAAGTCAACCATTGTAATCCATCATATTAATAAGATAAAGAAGAAAAATAACATGATCATATCAATCCATTTGATAAAATTCAACACATTTTCATGATAAAAATTATCAGAAGAATAGGAAAACTTCTACAACTTGATATAGAGCATCTACAAAAACTTACAGCTAGCTTTATAGTTAATAGTGAAAGCCTGATTTTTTCCTTTCACCACTTTTGTTTGACATAGTACTGGAAATTCTAGGCAGTACAATAAGACAAGAGAAGGAAAAAAAAAATAAAACATACAGATCAGAAAGGAAGCAATACAACTACCATCATTTGCAGATGATGTGATTGTCTACATAGAATATTGTGAGGAATCTTTTTATGAAAGATCTCACAGAACTAATAATTGATCTCAAAAAAGTCACAGGGTACAAGATAAGCATAAAAAACCCACATATTTCTATATATCTACCAATGAACATGTGAATACTGAAATTAAAACCATAATATTATTTGCAATTGCTCAAAAACTGAAATAATTCATTTTAAATCTAACAAAACATGTATAGGACTTGGATGCTGAAAACTACAAAATGTTGATGAAAGAAATCAAAGTGACTTAAATAAATGGAGAGATTCTGTGTTCATGGATTGAAAGAACTTAGTAAATATATCATTTCTTTCCAAATTGATATACAGGTTTAACAGAATTCCTGTCAAATTTTCAGCAAGACATTTTTCTTGATAGATATAGACAAGAGCATTCTAAAATTTGTATTGAAAGGCAAGGGAACTAGAATAGCTAAAACAATTTTGAATAGGAAGGATAAGATGGACCCAACTTTAAAACATTTTATATGAGCTACGGTAATCAAGACTATATGGTCTTGGTGGAGACATAAACTTATAAATCAATGGAACAGAGTAGAAAACCTACAGATGAACTTGCATAGATAAGCACAACCGATTTTTGATAAATGTGCAAAAGCAATTCAATGGAGATAGGAGAGTGATGGACTTTTCAACAATTGCTACTGGAACAACTGGACATCCATATGCAAAAAAAGCCCACAAAACAAAACCAAACCTCTAAGTCTTATGTCCTATAAAAAATTAACTTAAAATAGTTCACGGACTTATATGACTTATATGTCAACTATGAAACTCATAGAAAAATATAGGAGAAGATCTTTGGGATTTAGGGTTAGGAGTAGCATTCTTAGGCTTGACACCAAAAGCACTATACACAAAAGGAAAAATTGATAAATTGGAATTTATCAGAATTAAAAACTTTTGCTCTGCGAAAGATCCTGTTAAGAGGATTAAATACAAGGTACAGATTTGGAGAAAATATTTGCAAACCACATATCCAGAAAAATATCTGGAATACCTAATGAATTTTCAAAATGCAACACCAAAAAACAATCTAATTGGCAAATGGGCAAAAAACGTTAATAGACATTTCACCAAATAGAATATGTAGATGGTGAATAAGCATATAAAAAGATGTTCATTAGCTATTAGGAAAAAGCAAATTAAAACCACAATGAGGCCGGGTGCGGTGGCTCATGCCTGTAATCCTAGCACTCTGGGATGCTGAGGCAGGAGGATCGCTCAAGGTCAGGAGTTCCAAACCAGCCTGAGCAAGACTGAGACCTTGTCTCTACTAAAAATAGGAAGAAATTAATTGGCCAACTAAACAAAATATAGAAAAAATTAGCCGGGCATAGTGGAGCATGCCTGTAGTCCCAGCTATTCTGGAGGCTGAGGCAGAAGGATTGCTTGAGCCCAGCAATTTGAGGTTGCTATGAAAAAACTTATATATGTATATTAAAAAAACCCACAATGAGATATCACTATAGAATGGGTAAAATAAAATAGTGGTGATGATACCAAATGCTAGTAAGTATTTGGAGAAACTGTATCACTCATATGTTTTTGGTGGAAGGTAAAATGGTACAGTCATCTAGAGAGCAGTTTGCCAGTTAAAAAAACAAAACAAAACAAACTAAACATACAACTACCATATGACACAGCAATTGCATGCCTAGGCATTTATTAATATCTTAGAGAAAAAAAATTTTGATCACATTATAACTTATACATAAAACTTTATAACAACTTTATTCATAAAAGTTAAAATAGAAACACTCTGGATATCCTTCAATGGGTTAAGAACACTATCATACATCCATACCATGGAATACTACTCAGCGATAAAAAGGAATGAACTATTGATACACGGAGAAACAATGATGAATCTTCAGAGAATTATGCTAGAAAAAGCTAATTCTAAAAGATTGCATACTGTGTGATCTCATCATATAACATTCTTGAAATGACAAAATTATAGAGTTGGAGAACAGAATAGTGGTTTCCATGGTTTCAAGATGAGGAGTGGGATTAATATGCCTTTAAAGGACAATGTGAAGGATCCTTGTGATGATGGAAATGTTCTGTATCTTGGCTGTATCAATGTCAACATTTTGTTTATGATATTTGTACTATGGCTTTGCAAGATGTTACCTCTCAGTAAACTGGGTAAAGGGTAGGTGAGATCTCTTTGTATTATTTCTTAAAATTGCATATGAACCTATAATTATCTCACAAAGCTTAATATAAAAATTGTGGTCAGTGGACCAGCAAAAAAAAAAAAGAAAAGTAAAAAAAAAAAATTAAGCTTAGTAAAAGGTGAATGTATTACATGATAATTTGTACAACTAAAAAAAAAGTTTGTTGCAAGTGAAATATGAAACCATATTGATGACTTTTTCATACCTTATTACATTGAAATCTATTGGTTTATCTTGTACTCTGAGTGGCCCTTTTACCCATTCATGATTTTGTAACATCATGGATTGGTTATTTGGAAAATATTGTTCATTGAGTTCTGTAGTTCTTCAAATGTTCACACATTTCACTATATATGCAATATTAAAATAACTTATTTTTAATATTGTCAGAAAAGTCTTTAGCTTTGGGAACCTGGAAAGCTCATGGTGAGGGACACAAATTTTCCAAAATTCTAATTTTTGTTCAAAAACTTAAATTTTTTCATTGGCACAAATAGTCTCAAGTATTTTATTTGAAGTGACAGATTCACTTCGTTCTTTTTCAACAAAATGCTTAACACATACCCAAGTCTCAATAACCATTTGATGTTTGTCCTCTGAAATAAAAATGGTGGCTAGTTCAGTTCACAACTCAAACAGTATAGCACACATGCTTTTCCTCAAAAACACCATCATACTTCACCATGACCACACATGCGTTTTGTATGTACTTCTCATTTAATCACATTGAATATTAAAAAGATGTGTACTGAAAGATTGAAATTTAATGAAATTAACAGTTTTTCTTGCTTCCTGGCAGGCATTTTTAAGGTGCTGGTGTCTCGATTCATGCTTTGGCACTGTCAGTTTTACCGTATATATAGATTTTCACCATCAGTGCAAATGTCAACACAGTGAAAAAGGCAAATAACCTTCCCCAGGGTCTTCAGACCTCATTTTGAAAACTGACATTCTACTTTATGTTGCATTTGCATGAAACTTAACTTGCCCCTGAAGCTAATTTGCATGTCTCTCTCCGTTAGTGGACAGAAAATTCTGACTTTCAGTTGTCAATGTGCACAAGAGTTATCGTATTGGGTTGCAATATACCTCATGGCCTTCTGGGCTGTGCAGATGCTGTTAAACACTAAATTGACCTAGGATACTTCATAGCAATTCAGTTTGCTGTGCAATCTCAATTCTCCTGTCGGGTTTTGGCAGCCACCAACCCTGCTGCTTCTAGTCATTTTCCTAGAATTCTTAGAAAGTTCTGAGCATTTCTGGGGCAACCAATTTACCAAATTAGTCTTTCTTTACTAGTTTAATCTGATAAATTCTTTCCTGAAGGTGCATCTGTACTTTTTCTTGAGAGTGAAGTACTGTTGTTTAGTGATAGCTTTCCTGCCCTTCCCACTTAGAGGCTTGTATCTTGCTTACTTTTAGGGCAATCCTTTCATTCTGGATGCTTAAGCTGCTGGAAGTCTACTATACAGGAGGAATTACTCTATTGTATGTGACATATTATTTGAATACCTAAAATCCTCTTAATTTCTAGGTGATCTATGGAAGAAGAGTTGTCAGCTGATTTTGGAAGAGTTTATTCATCTTTTAGCAAGGACTTCCTGGCTTTAGGTCTATATAGCATAACATGATGCAGTGTGCCCAGCAAAAACAGGACAAGTGAGACCGAAAACTTAATTTTGAATTTTTACGTTGGATAAATTACCTGTAAAAATCTACCTTTCTCTAAGTACTGTACTCTGTTGGCAAATAAGAAACATGCGATCAAGTTTGAGGATATTTCTCACTAGAAATAAAAGTGCTTCAGATTCAGTGTCACCTTATTATTGTGAATCTTTATTTACTAAGTTTGTATCTTTATATGTTACTCTAGAAAGTCTATGTAACATCCATGCTCTGGATTCATAGTTTATGGTAAAGTAATGCTTCTAAGTTGATGCTTTAAAATTGTGTGAGCTCATTTTTCTGGTGAAAGACAAATCTTTTTTGGGAAAATGCATAGTCTAATTAAATATTATTGAAAGTCAAGAAAAGCATTAAAGAAAACATAATTACCACTAATACAATGGATTCAAATAGCTATTATTTTAAAATCTTACTACATTTTCTTCAAGATCTTGACATGGATACCTGATTAACTTTTTTGCTTACAACTGTTTTTTAAAATTATTTTTTTCTTTTTACTATTTAAAAATTATTATTATTTTATTGATAGTTGATATTTATTTTTTAGAATAATTTTAGACTTACTGAAAACTAGCAAAGAGACTATGGAGGTTTCCCATATATTCCACACCCTGTTTACCCTGTTATTAACATAGTAATAGTGGGTTGAATAGTGGTCCCCAAAAGATACGCTCCAGTCCAAGTATATGTGAATGACCCTTATTTAGAAAAGAGGGTCTTTGTAGATGTAATTAAGTTAAGGATCTTGTGATGAGATTATCCTGGATGCAAGGTGGGCCTGACATCCAATATGACTGGTATCCTCATAAAAGGAGAATGCCAGGTGAACACACCCAGGGAAGAAGCCTATGTGATGATGGAGGCAGAAATTGGAATGATGCAGCTGCCAGCCAAGACAGGCCAAGGAATGCCAAGGATTGCCAGCAACCATTAGAAGCCAGGAAGAGGCAAAGAAGGAAGCTTCTCCAAAGTCTTCAGAGGGAGTATGGCCCTCCCTTCACCTTGATTCCAGAATTGTGAGAGAATAAATTTCTATTGTTTTAAGCCATCCAGTGGTAATTTGTTATGGTAGCTAGCCTTGGAAAATTTATACAACAGCTTACAGTATTATGGTACATCTGTTAAAATTAATGAAGCAATATGGATATATTATTATTAACTAAGGTCCACACTTCATTCAAATTTCCTTAGTTTTTATGTAATGTACTTTTTCTATCCCAGGATCCCATCCAGGATACCATATTGCATTTAGTTGTCATGTCTCCTTAGGCTCCTCTTGATTGTGATAGTTTCTCAGGCTTTCCTTGTTTTTGATGACTTTGACAATTTTGAGGAGTACTGGTCAAGTATATTGTGAATGTCTCCCAATTGGGGTTTACCTGGTGTTTTTCAGATTTGATTGGGTTATGTGATTTTGGGAGGAAGACCACTGAGGTAAAGTCCCATCTTCATCATATTGTATTGATCACCTGGCTAGGTAGTGTTTACCAGCTTTCTTCATTGTAAAGTTTCTCTTTTTTCCCCTTTTCCATATTGTACTCTTTAGAAGGAAGTCACTATGCACAGCAACACTTAAGAAGTGGGGAGTTATGCTCCACCTTCTTGAGGATAGAGTATCTAAAAAATTAATTAGAATTCTTTCATACAGGTGGTTTATCTATTCTTCCCATTTATTTATTTATTCAGTAATTTATTTATATCAGTATGAATCATGGATATTTATGTTATGCTTTGAGTTAATAACCCATTACTACTTTATTATTATTATTATTCATTTTGCTGAAATTGTCTGAGCTTTGGCCATTGGGAACTCCTCCAGTTGGTTCCTATGTTTCTTTTGACATAGCTCATCATTGTGGGATTTTTTTTGAGCACTTTCTTAATTTTTGGCCATAGAAGAGATTCCAGGCCCATCTTTTATATTTCTTGCTCCAGTCCTAGAATCAGCCATCTGTATAAGGAGCCCTGGTTCCCATATTGGAACCAAAATCTGGGCAGCAGGAGTGCCCTGTTGCTTCTAAGGCCTGGTCAGCTGACAAAGCAAGGGGATATATATGTGTACACTAACTTATATAAATACACATAATGGTAAGTATTTCCATATGTAAACATCTGTGTCTGCATTAAGCTAAACATGAATCATACTGATGCCTCCAGCTCTAATCTATTACCCCATGGGTCATTCTAGCTTTCTCCCTTGCTTATCTTTAAACTCCCACCCCAACAGTGACAAATTTTGTTCTCACCAGGCTCTACTGATTTATTTAATTTTTCAATTCCAGTACACATGTATAGAAGTATCAGAATTGTTAATCCATATTCCTGTGGGATAAGCTTTTTTAGCTAAAGTAGAATGCTATATGTACAATTTCTTTTGCCTTCAGTTTTATATACCCCACTCTTTTCAAAGTTGCTAGGCTGGCAACTTTTCCCTCTACCCACTTTGCTGAGGTTGAGGTTGTGTCATACATTTTAATGCAGTTAGATATTTCTGTTACATTCTGCATTCCATCCTGGGCTTCTTCCTTACTTCCTAGATGATATTTTAAAATTTGTATTACAGACACGATAGGCTACATTCAGGGTGGCATGGCCATAGACATAAAATTTGCATTACATTAAAATCCACCCTCTGTACTGCAAAATTCAATGGGTTTTGACAAATAAATAATATCACACAGCAACGATTCCAGTATCATATGGAATAGTTTCACGTTCCTAAAAAATCCCCTAGGCCTGATTAATTTTTATTTAGCAAAGAAATACAGAAACCAGAAAACTAGCAAACACCTGGGAACATGTTTTTAAGAATTCATAAATGTTAACATTTTGTCATATTCATTTCAGGCTTTTTAAAATAAAAGAAATTAAAAATCATTAAATTAAATCCTCTTATACTTCTTAACGCCATTTCTCTTCCTCCCTACCCAAGGACAATTACCGTTAAAATTGTGGTCTTTCCAATCCCTGAGTTTATACTTCACTAGATGTATTTGTGACTCTAAACAATAAATAATATAGTTTTGTATGTTCTAGATACATTTATATAGTGAAACAATTTTGTATACATCTTTCTAAAACTTGCTTATTTTATTCTCAATACCATGATTCTAAGATCCATCTATAGATCATAATTTTTGTGTTTTAATGGCTTTATGGTATTTAAGTATATGAGTACACCACATTTTATTTATTTGTTTTCCTATTAATGGACATTTAGATTGGGCTTTGTTTTTTGCTACTTCATATGCTCTCTGAATATCCTGTACATATCTCTCCATGCATGTATATAAGAATTTGCCTATATATGGGTGGAAGTAAAATTGCTGGAGAATGTGGCATGTACATTTTCTATTTTACTAGAAATGGCCAATTTGCCTCCAGTGTGGTTCTACTAATTTCCCCCAAACCTTGGCATCACTTGGTATTGCTTACTTTACATTTTTGCTAATCTGATGTGTGTGAAAAGTTGTCTTTCCCAGATTTTCAGAGGCTGTGGAACCAATCACTTCTCAGCAACTAAAAATGATTTTGAGAGGAGCCTGGGTTTTTAACCTAGGGACCATTTGTTCCCATTTCTAATAACCTTTTCTGTTATTTGTTTTCAAAGATGTGTGCTTATCCAGGATTTACGAAGTTGTTTTGGAATACAACTGCTCCTAAATTCTCTGCTCCAGAATCTGTTATGAAGGAAATCCTATATCCAAAATATGAGGTAACATACTGAATGAGTTTTCTCTATTATTGTTATTATTATTTAATAATTAAATTGTATAATTGATTATGGCATCAAATTTTACTGGACAGCTGTTATATAGATTGTCAGGCAACCATTGCCATAATTAGGATTGATTGGATGGCACTACAGAAATTATTTGTATATATATATGTAAATAATTAATAATGTATGTATCATTGTATGTATGCATATAAATATATACCTATATGCCTATAAAATTATAATTTTATATATTCATATAATTATAACTATAATTTTATATATTATATATATTTAAAATATACTTATCCATGTTAAGAAGAATATTGTGTTTTGTTTTTGAAAGAATATTTTATTTGACTGAGAATTCAAGATATAAAATCACCTGGGTTGTTTAGAGGATCTTCCTGGTATTTTCATTTGCTTTTGTGCATTTTTAGTTAATGGTTAAAAAGTTTAACACTACCCAAATGAAATTATTAATCTTTTTTCTCACCTTAAAGAATGTTTGCTTACTCTCATTTTATGTTATACTGATTATTTTAAAAATAAGAAAAATCAAGAGAGGAAAACTAAAATCATCTACTATTCTTTTCCCATAGACAATTACTGCCCACTTTTTCGTGCATTTTCTTTCATTTGTAAAAATTCTTCTTCCTCTACTTCCTCCTCCTTTCTTCTTTTCCTTATTATTTTCTTCTTCTTTCTTATTTTTTACTCTTACAGTAATTCAGTGATGAGCATCATTGTGCACGCATTTTTAGTAGTATGTAGGGTTATTTCATTTGCACGGTATTTTAGGCAGCTTGCTAAAACACATGTATCAGAAAAGTATAAAACCAAAAAATTAAAGAAATCACGGGAAAAGTATAACAAGAGTAATAGTGTAATAAAGCCAGAGGTAAGATTAATTCAAAGAAATTCAGTTTGTATATGCTATTGCTTGAAACGGGGTCATGAAGCTCTTAGCTTCCTTGCAACCAAGGCAGGGATGGATCAGGTTTGTCTTTGATCTATTGATTACAGGTCTAGAATGTGAATATTGAAATCCTTTACATTTCTTGGATTACTTGGTCATGATGTAATATTCTTAAATTGTTATTATGTTGAATTCTGTTAGGCCATATTTTATTTTTAATATAGTATATACTCACAGATGAAATATGTGTGTAGTATATTTTTTCCTTTGTTTTGACTTTGCTATAAGAGTTATTCATGATTTATAAAGTTAATTGGAGAACATTTCATCCTTTTTTTTTTTTTTTTTGAGACAGAGTCTCACTCTGCTGCCCGGGCTAGAGTGAGTGCCGTGGCGTCAGCCCAGCTCACAGCAACCTCAAACTCCTGGGCTCAAGCAATCCTTCTGCCTCAGCCTCCCAAGTAGCCGGGACTACAGGCATGTGCCACCATGTCTGGCTAATTTTTTTCTATATATTTTTAGTTGGCCAATTAATTTCTTTCTATTTATAGTAGAGACGAGGTCTCACTCTTGCTCAGGCTGGTTTCAAACTCCTGACCTTGAGCGATCCACCCGCCTTGGCCTCCCAGAGTGCTAGGATTACAGGCGTGAGCCACAGCGCC